>JAAOAM010000440.1:0-48287 GCA_013396015.1 Fusarium mexicanum
TAGTATAGGTAAGGCTTATTAAGGTAAAGAAGTATTATTAATAGCTAGTAAGCTAAGTTCTATTTAATGCTAAATAAATATATATATATACTTAAGTAATTTATATTAAAGTAATATAATATAAAGTTATTATTAGTCCTAGAATAATATAGTTCTAGAATACTATTATTTCTGTATTTATTAGTCCTAGTCTAATTAGTCCTTTTATAGGTCCTCTGGTTTTCTAGTTAGGGCTAATTATAGTGTTAGATTGGCTGAAAATGTGGGGTATGGTTATTACACGTGACATAGCCGCTAAGGTCGTAATACCTAACTGCAGCGAAGTGCAGCACTCAGTATCAGCCTGCATACAGTAATGTATTCATCGCCTCACTTTCAAGACATACCTATCCATCATTGGCATAAAGACCCCGCCCGATCTGCAGACTTCAATCGGACAAGAGGTTTTTGAGCCTGAGCGACGAAAGGCAGCACTTATCGACCAACTTCGCCAGTGCAAGTTCTTCCATTTTGCCGTTCATGGATGTACTGACCCTTAAGACCCCCTCAGGAGCTATTTGTGTCTTGAAGATGTCTTGACAAATCCACTGCGGGTAGGCGGTTTACTGGACCTGAATCTTAAGGACCAGCCACCTTTTCTAGCGTCTCTGTCAGCTTGTGGAACGGGCCGTATTCAACAGGAGCAGTTCATGGACGAGAGCGTTCATCTCATCAGCGCTTTCCAACTCGCCGGCTTCCAACATATCATAGGTACTCTTGGGGAGGTTAATGACAGAGTTTGCGTTGATATAGTCAAGGTAGTGTATGAAGGTATTAAAGATGGTGGGATGTCAGATCAATCTGTGGCTTGGGGGCTTCATGAGGTGAGTCGTCGACTGAGAGATAAGTGGCTGGAGAAGATGGATCAAGAAGGACATAGCAGAGGTGTGAATGATGATGTTCTTAACAATTTGGTTATCAGAGAGCCTGTGGTCCATGGAGTTAGGTGGGAAAGAAGACGAGTTCGGAGTAGAGCAAAGGCTGAAGGCATGTCGAGATCTTTGAGGGCAAGATGGAGGAGAGTTGCGACCAAAGCATTCAGAAGCGTACGGGTAAGCAAGAGAATCATGTCAGGGGTCGAGAACAGGGGTCAGAGATGGTCTAGAGAGGCTTCCTTAGCTATCCTCCTGCGACACAAGATCGAGCCTTCACCGGCCTGGGTTCCGTTTATTCACTATGGTATCTAAACGGCAGGTAGCCTAAGCCAACGGACTTTAATCTTTTTCGTATTCTGTTCCTCGAAACTTTTGGACTACATGTGATATTAACTTTACCGCTCTATGAATAACTGGAGTCCGCTCGACATCAAAAGCTTGTTTGGTGGAAAGCAGGGGTGGTTCGATAAGCGGTATTTAACAACCCACATTATAGAGCTGTCATTCTCGAATATTGGATGACCTGCCTAAATGGAGGGGAATAAGATGGCCGATCGGGTGATCTGAGGCGACCCTGGTAAAAGCCGGATGCTTGATCGACAGTCCGACACGTCAAGTATCTTGGTCCGAGCGGCTTCGATTTGATATCTGACCACTGCATAGGCTCGGAACCCGTCGGACTCAGCCTGCTACGCCTTTTTGATGGTACACGAATTTACCCTCCGCGAGGGAGCTGTTATCTAACAGCGGTGCTTGCTATCGACATGCCTTTTCAGGGTGAAGCATATGTCGTGCTGATAACCAAACCAATAGTGTGAGCGCTGTCAAGCCTCCCAACGCCCAGATGGCTTTTACGGCACGGATCTTGAGAAAGAGTGGTGAGATTGACCAGGCTACACTTGTCTATGGCTTGCATCATCATCCCGTAAGATTCCTTGGCTACACCAGCTCACAACGGTGACGCTAATACGCGGGGTGCAGCTCATGTCCCCTGCTGCGATTATTCTCGCATCCTCAACGTCCAGCTGCGAGATTTTGCAACAGCCATGTACAGCATGCGCATCTAGACCGCCGGGATTGCTGTATAGGATGTCAACCGGGCCGATGATAGCCTTTCAGTCCCGCGGTGATAATGTGCTAATCGACAGCGAACCTCAAACAGGCTTCAATTTTGAAAAGAGTGGCCACTTCGACTTTATTCTCACTACATGAAAGAGGGGATATACACAACCAGAGAAAACAGAGTATCATTTGTACGCCACTGTAAAGAAAAAGCGTCTTGGCTATCACAGATAAAGTGACACGGTGTTATGCCGGGATCTACGTGGTGGCATAGTCATTTTACCCCAGATTCTCCCAACCACTAACAATCTGCCTAGTAAAGCCAAGGATCATAGCCAGCAAACACACACCCTTGGCAAATTCACTACTAGTAGACCTTTCCTTGGAACTCCGAAGGACTTTCTTTTTTCAGTCGTAGATCGAGGTCAAGTGAGCTATCGCCGAGCCATTATGGTGCCATGGCATGCAATAGCCTGCTTCTTAATGGCTGCCACCTTTTTCACATCCGGTCCGTGGACGTACCTGACAGCCATGTAACATTTCTTTTTATGGCATGATCTGTCAACACCATGTGCAGAATCTCAGACAATATTACGGCAGAAAAGGTGTGTGTGCGGGGATTTATCTCGGGGTCGGAGGGCGCCGCCGTTTGGGGATGACGTTCCGGACGGGCCAGCTGGTATGGTCTTGTGAAACGGAGGGTTTTATTATATTGGGTATGGGCTCGAGGATAAGAAGTCGTGCATGGAACGCAAGAATTGGCATTCTCTTGGCTCTTGGCTTTATTCTTTACTTAACAGACAAGACCCTCCTTGATAAACAAGCTTTTATATCTCCATCTGCACAGTTTTCCTCAATGGCCTACTTCAAGACCAAGATGCCTGCACTTGACACTTCACCCGTGTCCTCACCCGTTCTCTATCCCTCTGTCACATCTGACTTTGAAGCTGCGAATCGCAGATATGCAGCAAAGTTTACCCAGTCCCACTTACCATCTCCACCCCGTCGGTACGTGATCTCATACCCGCGCCTAGGATCGGGGGCCTAACATTTGCCCAGAAAGGTAGCAGTGGTAGCGTGCATGGACAGCAGATTGGACGTTGAGAAAGTACTGGGTCTAGACCTTGGCGATGCCCATGTCATCCGAAATGGTACGTACTCCAATTTTCTTGTCTCACCTGCAAAGCTGACATTTACAGCTGGCGGTCGTGCTGTAGAAGCACTTCGATCAATCTTGATATCTCAGCAGATGCTGGGTACGCGTGAGATTATTGTCATGCACCATGTAAGACCATCCCGTTTCATTTTATTCGATATTTTTCCATTCCCACGGCAATATCATAAGGCCATATTTTCAGCTGGCCCCCCATGGGGATAGTGACCGGCCCGGCTGACACCCCACGCTTCTAGACCGGCTGCGGCATGCAGAGCTTCTCCGACACAGATTTCCGGTCCAAGATCAGACGAGAACTGCAGGAAGACGTGGACCACATGGCGTTTCTTCCGTTCTCTGATTTGCGACAGAGTGTTATTGATGACGTTGCATTTTTGCGCAAGAGCCCGTTGATATTGGATGTGCCTATTACGGGATATGTTTATGATGTCAAGACGGGTCGGATTGAGCAGGTTGATGAGAGGGCTGACTCTGAGTGCTCTAGCCCTTAGAATTCTATTTGACATGTACTATTGGCGGCGCAGGATAATTATTTAGAACCGCAAAAGGATAGCGAGCGAGCGAGCAATTGAAATCACTTAGTTACAAGAACTTCAGAGCAACACGTGACCTGCGATAATGGCCGCTTCTGTAAGTTGTTGGTGTCCCTCCTCACACATATTTTCCTCTCCTTCTTTCTTACAAGCTCCGATTATTTTCCTTACTATGGCGCTACCTACTACAGACCTCCAACAGTATCTTGACTAGGTTCATACCCCTCAATTGCGGACGCCATGCTTCGATGGAGATCCTCGAGGTCAGAACGACATCTTCCCTTACCGAAAAAGGTGTTACCGTTGAGGTTTTGCCATTATACGTACTGCTAATGGGCCGCAGTCAGATGAACAGTTCCAGCACGCCTTAACTCTTATTGGCTGTATAGCTCAAGCATGGTAAAGGCTTGATAATGTGTAATATATTGATTCCGGCACAGGCTCCGTAAATAGTGTTGGCATCTCCACGATATAAATATAATTCAGCATCTATACCAACGTAATTCCTTCTTTTCCAAGATGCCAAGATGCAAAGTGGTGCTGAATTTGTGATAGCCATGTCCAACAGCTTATAGGTAGGGCGCATGCATAGATTTCTGCAGACAGATAATCACCCGCGTCTTTCAACCCCCCTTATAGATGCAGAGATCTTCGAAACAATCCCGAGCAGTCAGTGGAACCTGAAAATACCCATTGAAAAACTTCAATCCTGGTGTTGAGAAGGACCGGGGATATTGAGTGATCGTTGGGACGATGCGTTCCTTTCAGGATATTGAACAGTACGATCCCATTCGGCTAGAGAATCCCAGCCACTTCGTAGCCAAGCTCTTAGCTCATGTAGGAGAAGCCTGGTATAGTCGCGCCCCAAAAACTCTTGGATCAGGTTCTCCGCTTGGCCAGAACTGCACTGGGTGTCTATCGATTTGAGAATGGCAATGATGTATTCCAGCAAATATTCGGCGGTAGTAGACCTGGGCCAGTGACTCATGTCCTGGTCACTGGGCGGCCTGCTGCTCGTGTAGAGGAACTCAAACACTCGTAACTCACGCGATAGCCACGTCCTAGCACGAGATACAAGTTCCGGGTCATTCAAGAAGTCCTGTGGCAAAAGTTCTCTATATCTTGATTTCTTGACATGACGTCTATTGAAACCCACGTGGAGAGAATAGAGGTTATTACGATAGACTGAACGCCGTCTCCAAGTGATATCGTCGTCGAAGAGCCACGAAAGACGCCGCCCGAGGTTAGAGTCATCACTATGTTGGCTGCCAGAAATCCGGCCCGGGTTTTTGTCTTGTTCAGAGCACTCTGGTACTTTGTAAACCTTTGCCTGCCCAGTATCCTCACTCAGCTCGTATTGGACTTCGTCAACATTGTTTTTGCACAATGGGCAAGTAGGTCGGTTTTCCAGCCATGTGACGAGACACAGGAAATCGAAGTTGCTATGTCCACAGGGTTGAGCGCGGCAAGGCTCACTCACGTCAGCTAAACAAATGACACAGCGTTGGGCAGTCGAGCCGCCGGTTTTTTCTGATGAAATCTGTTCCAGAGTGGTTTGTAATACTTGTTGATGTAGGTCGTCGTCACAAGGTGCCGGATCCATGAAGACAAAGGGGTCAAATAGTCGTAACAAAAGGAAACAAATATGATCGGTGAATTGGTCGATCTGCTAGAGGACAAAGAAGATAGGAAGGATCCCAAATGTGATGTCGGTAAAGCTCACACGGAAGATTTTATAAGCCTGAGGTGACACTTGAGGCGCGTGATGTGAGAAGCAGCTGTCAGATCTATCAACTCAAAATAACACTCTATACCAGCTGCCTCAGAGTATACATTGCCCAAGAGAAGCTTTCAGGGTCACAGCCTCCTTATAGGTAGGCGGGCGAGGTGTGGGTCCAGAGGCGGTGAGTGGGGACGCTAATTTCTAGGCAGACAGACGGCAACAACAGCCCCAGGAGCTACAATACCTTCATGGCTACCTTCATTATCAACATCTCAACTCACATGATACAAAACTCGAAATGAACAGCCTTGACGAGTTTGAGGCCATAGGTCTTGTCAACAAGGTCGCCTCTGAGCTGCACAATCATATACAAGTCAACGATAAGACCCTTGCCGAATTCATCATCGCCCAAAGACTTGAATCCGACAATTTCGACAGCTTCAAAGACAATGTAACTAAACTCGGTGGGGGCGCCCTGCCTATCAGTCTGATCGAAAGCATCGACCGCCTCGTCTTGATGATCCATCCATCTATGAAGAACAAGGCCAGTAATGAGCAACGCCAGCCGCAACGCTCCCGCGAGAAAGACGCCAGTGTGTTCTCTGGCCTCGCCGTTCCAGACAAGGCGCCATCTCCGGATCCTATCGAGGATGCACTACACGCCCTCGAAGCCCTTGCACCAAAACCTCGCGAAGATCGTGTCGCGATACACCGCCGTGGCCGAAGACGAAGTCGAAGCCCCAGCCGTGACAGCTGGCCAAGGCGAATCTCGACAAGCCAATCACCAGACCTTCAGAAATATGGCAGCACTCGACGCGATCGGCACGGACGCCGCAGTAGTTACGATCGAGGATATGAGGGCGGTCGACGTCCGCGTCAACCTTTGCCTGAGGCGGACGATCTTCCTATACTTCATAAGCTCTACGATGGTCACGTCACAGGTGTCAAGGATTTTGGTGCCTTCGTACGTCTACAGAATGTCCGAGGCCAGGTTGATGGGCTTGTTCACGTTTCAAGACTAGCAAATGGGCGCGTGAACCACCCATCGGATTTACTGCAAATAGGACAGCCTGTCAAGGTCAAGGTCATTAGCATGGATGGAAAAAGGATCGGCTTGTCAATGAAGGACGTTGATCAGGAAACTGGACATGATCTCGCCCCCCAAGCAAGCTTCGGTTCCGGTGCCAATATGCTCTCCTTGGGTAGTAATGACGCCACGAAAATCGACCATGGGGTTTACAACCAGCATTCAAACATGCGTTCAAAGAAACGACTGACCTCACCTGAACGGTGGGAAATACGCCGGCTTATTGCGTCCGGCGTCGCAAAGGCATCGGATTACCCTGACTTCAATGATGACTACAACGCAACAATTAGAGGTGAGGGAGAAATGGAGTTGGAGGAAGACTATGATATTGAAGTCAGGGAAGAGGAGCCACCTTTTCTTGCTGGTCAGACGAAACAGTCTCTTGAACTTTCGCCTATCCGGGTCGTGAAGGCTCCGGAGGGATCTCTCAATCGGGCCGCTGTCTCCGGTACCGCTCTGGTGAAAGAGAGAAAGGATTTACGTCAACAAGAAGCGGAAGTTGAGGCTGCGGCTGCGGCTGACAAAGAGAAACGCTCTCAGATTTCTACCCAACTGAGTGACCCAATGGCGAACCAAGATCTGCATGACTTGACAAATGAGCAAAGAGAGACCGCGGAACTTAACGCAGCCCCTGTCCCCGAATGGAAGCGCGCTATTCAACCCAAAGACGAATCATATGGTAAACGAACAAGCTTATCAATTAAGGAGCAGAGAGAATCACTCCCTGTTTATGCTTTTCGAAACCAGTTGATTGACGCAGTGAGGGAGAACCAAATCCTTATTGTGGTTGGCGAGACCGGTTCAGGCAAGACGACTCAGCTGACCCAATATCTTGCAGAGGCAGGATTTACCAATCATGGTATCATTGGTTGTACGCAGCCTCGCCGTGTTGCTGCTGTATCAGTGGCTAAACGAGTTGCTGACGAAGTCGGTTGCAAACTGGGGGAAGAGGTTGGATACTCTATACGGTTTGAGGATCATACGAGCCAGGCAACGAAGATCAAATATATGACAGACGGAATGCTGGAGCGTGAGATCTTATTAGATCCGAATATTCAACGGTATTCTGTGATCATGCTTGACGAGGCCCATGAGCGAACTATCCCGACAGACATCCTTTTTGCATTATTGAAGAAGACTCTGAAGACACGACCTGACCTCAAGGTTATAGTCACGTCGGCCACCCTCAATGCCGAGAAATTTTCTACCTACTTCAACGATGCACCGATCTTTACAATTCCTGGACGTACCTTTCCTGTCGAGATACTATACTCAAAAGAGCCTGAAACTGACTATCTGGACGCCGCGTTGGTAACTGTCATGCAGATTCACCTGACAGAGGCTTCTGGGGATATCCTGTTATTTCTTACAGGACAAGATGAAATCGATACCTCGTGTGAAGTGTTGTACGAGCGAATGAAGGCATTAGGACCTAATGTTCCAGAACTTATCATCCTTCCCATTTATTCAGCACTACCAAGCGAGACTCAAAGTCGCATTTTTGAGCCAACCCCAGCTGGGAGTCGAAAGGTTATTCTTGCGACTAATATCGCTGAAACATCGATTACGATCGATGGTGTCTATTATGTGGTAGATCCGGGTTTTGTCAAGCAAAAGGCCTATGATCCCAAGCTCGGCATGGATTCCCTCATTGTCACCCCTATCTCACAAGCGCAAGCTAACCAACGAGCCGGCCGGGCTGGCCGGACAGGGCCTGGTAAATGCTTTCGACTTTACACTGAAGCAGCTTTTGAATCAGAGATGCTGCCATCGCCAATTCCTGACATTCAACGTCAAAATATCTCTAATACTATCCTGATACTTAAAGCATTAGGCATCAATGATCTATTGCAATTCGACTTTATGGATCCTCCACCAGTCAACACGATGTTAACGGCTCTTGAGGAGTTATATGCACTAGGCGCCCTTGATGACGAAGGACTTCTTACACGTCTCGGCCGCAAAATGGCCGATTTTCCCATGGAGCCAACTCTAGCCAAGGTCCTGATTATATCCGGGGAGCTCAGATGCTCAGACGAAATGCTTTCTATTGTTGCTATGTTGAGCTTGGCTAATGTTTTCTATCGACCGAAGGAAAAACAAACTCAAGCTGACCAGAAAAAGGCCAAGTTCCATGATCCACATGGAGATCATCTGACTCTTTTGAACGTCTACAATTCGTGGAAACAGAATGGCTATTCCGCGCCGTGGTGTTTCGAGAATTTCATCCAGGCACGTGCAATGAAACGGGCAAAGGAGGTAAGAGAACAGCTGATCAAGATCATGCAGCGGCATCGGCATCCGGTTGTTTCCTGTGGCAGCAAGACTGAACAGGTGAGGCGAGCCCTGTGTGCAGGCTTCTTCCGTAACTGTGCTCGAAGAGACCCGGAAGCTGGTTCAGGTGGCTACAAAACCGTCATTGAGGGCACTCCAGTCTATACCCATCCTTCATCTGCTCTCTTTGGTAAACAAGCCGAGTGGGTGGTCTATCACGAACTAGTGCTCACAACACGCGAGTATATGCGATGGACAACAAGCATCGAAGCTAAGTGGCTGATCGAGGTGGCCCCAACTTTCTTCAAGGTGGCAGGGACTGGTGGTACCATGTCTAAACGACGCAAGCAAGAGCGGATACAGCCATTGTACAACAAGTATGCTACTGAAAATGATTGGCGGTTGTCGGCACAGCGCAAAGGTGGTAGAGGCGGAGGTGGAGGCGGCACATGGGGATAGTGTTGCTGCAGAATGTCTTTTTGCTTTGACATTTCATCCTCGACTCTTGACCATCTTCTCACGTACCAACTTATCAGCTTGTTGTTTTCCTCCCCTCCTCTCAGTGATATATAATCCATTTTGTATTTACGCTGCACATTGCTTTACTTATTTCTTAGCTATACTTGCCAACTTGTATATTGCTAATATACTTGGTAGTCAATCAACTATTTATAGTCTAAATTGTTATCCAGATGTGTTGTTTGCAGTTGAGAGTTGTGACTGAGAGCTTAAATCAGTAGAGAGAACTTAGTGATCTGGGGGGCTGGTATGCTAGAAGAGATACGCTAAGTCCAATACAAATTTAAGCAGCATTTGATTAGTTTTTCGCTGTTATATACCCCATCTAAGTCGATAGCTAAGGTCTACTAGTGTTGAATGTCTGCAAAAAGAAACTATTGCGGTAACGCGGTTCTCAAATCGATTCCTGGCAAACCTTAGAATATGATTAGGGAGTCTCTTGGACGTAACAACACTCGATTATTCGTTCATCAGCTGAGGGCCTGGCCCATCAGTTCAGAAGTAGTTACGAGTCATTGGCTGAATTGGATCGTACTGTTTAAATTCATGGTAGGCTTTTTGATGACGTTTTCATTTGATACGAAGACGGATATCTTGGTTTACTGCCTAGGAGATAGAAGAGATGACATTTCGCGATCCTTTACGTAGCGTATTTCATACATCGAAATATAGAACTGCTATAGAAGCTTATCCTATCTCGAAGTCCTACCGATCATCTCATTAGTTCTAACCTTCGTACGTTGATTGGAAGCTGGGCTGCATACTATTAAAAGATGCCGAGACACGGTAAACCAGAGAACTGTTCTTATTCCTGGGACTTAGAGATGACTGATAATTTGATTACTACGGAGAGTCGAAAAATGAATCACTTGACGTAACGCTGAGGTGCCCATGTTTTTGGTATTCCTAAATAGGCATAGAGGATCCACGTTACGTACGGTTCGTGTTAGTAACTCTGGCTGCGATAAGACTAGTGATTGAGTTATGTGCAAAGAAAAACTTCCCACTGGCTAATACTATTAGAAATCATCCATTAATTCGATTTTGATGGGTACTGAAGCGGAGAAATCTGGTTTTTGAGTTTCTGAGCGGAGATGGAGGCTGAAGAATCGGGCTATTGCTCACCGAGATATATCAACCTGCCCAGGCCCCTCTCAGGTGTGCTCGGTCTGCCGTGATAATTGTCCCGTCACTTGATTTATCAAAATGCCCTCAAGAACAATTGACACGCCAAATGAGTGGTCCGAATCGGCGGATATTATCTCACGGTTCCTAGCTTTACAGCAGATTTACAGCGCGAAAGAATTAGACTCGTATCTCCAGTCACTGCAACGCAACCACGAGCACAAGCCATATCCCGAGAGTCAATTCACGAATGTCGTCGTTCTTTGCGCCTCAGCAATTCTGTCGATACCCGAGGCAGTTTTTGAGTGGGCTGTGCAGCAGCAGAGCCAAGACGAGGAATGGGAACGAAACACAGTACTGGTGCTATGTGGAGGCATCGGACCTTGTACGCCATTCGTTTACGACGCTATCAGAGCGAGCAAGAGATACTGCACGATCTTTGACACAATAAATGGCAAGCCTGAAGGCGAGGTGTTGAAAGTCATGGCGGAGCGCTTCTACAAGCTCAAGATCAACAAAACTGGGGGCAAAGATCAGGGCTTTCGGATTTTGGTATCTGATCGCTCAAACAATTGTGGAGCGGATGCATCAGAGGCAAAAGCGGTTTTAGAAGAAAACGGCATTCATTCCCCAGGGTCAATGGTTGTTGTGCAGGATCCAGCCATGAGCAGCCGGACGATATCTTCGTTTGAAAAAGTCTACGAGAACGATACAGTCCATATTACTTGCTGGCCCCGACTGAAGGAACCAAAAGAGGCTCAACAAGAAAAGGCGCTGCCTGGAAAGGATGTCCGAAGGGAACTTTGGTCTATGGATCGCTTTCTGGACAGGATCATTGGCGATCAAGGTGGAGTTATTAGAGCGAAATCACCCATTGGCATTCCAAACGAGGTGGAAAATGCATGGTCGGCTATAATGAATGAAAGCAGCTCAAAAGTGTTTTCATAGAAAATAATATCATAATTCTCATCCTATCTTCGGGTGTGCTGTTGAGAATGTTTGATACTGACCGGCAACTTCCGGTTCTGACGTCAACATTTTCATGTAATATATCGCATCGGCGTTGTCCGAGATGCTTCACAACGTCACATGATACATATAATCCTCAAACCAACCCTGCTGATTGGAGCCTCCCTAAAAGTTCTCGAACCATCACCAGAAGCAACTTTTCTTCCCGGTCCCGGATCAGCTCGCAACACCATGGCATCACTACGCCGTTTCAGCCTCGTCTTCTACGTCCCACCCGCCAGCGCCTCCGCATGCAAAGCCGCCATCTTCAAAGCCGGCGCAGGCCGCTATCCCGGTCCTGGCGGCTACACTGAGTGCGCGTGGCAGACGTCGGGGATTGGACAGTTTAGACCGGGAGATGCGGCGAATCCGGCTATTGGCAAGGTTGGGGAGTTGGAGGAGACGCCGGAAGTTAGGGTTGAAACGTTGATTGTTGGGGAGGACACGGTGCGGAAGGCTGTCGCGGCGTTGAAAGAGTAGGTTCTCAAGGTTATGAGGAGGATAAAGGCTGATTTTATAGGGCACATCCGGATGAAGAATGTCCGTATCAGGTCTATCGAGTGGAGGACTTTTAATGAAGATACCTATGTTTGGTGGGTATGGCGGTAGGAATCCGTCAGCATGCTGTTTTCGGACTCAATGAGATTCGGTTTTTTTACGACTCACTAAGCAAATGAGTTCGGTTATTCATTGGAAGCATTCATCTTTATCGTCTTAGCAATTGTAATTCAAATTATAACAGAGTGAAGAAACCGAAATTAGGGTATTATCAAAAACCAAGTCATCCAATCGCCATTTTACGTGATCTCAATCTTTCCATTTTAAGCAACAAGAACCTTTGTCTGCGGTAAGAGAGTCGTCCATCTCTCTCCAGGATTTCTGCTCCACATCCTCTTCAACGCCTCGATACCCTTCAACAAATTCCCAAATCCACTTCTCGCATGGTGTCGTCTTAAAACATTCTCGAAATACACCTTGTGCTCCACAAGCTGTGCATCCGACGCCGCCACAAAAGTCGTCCAGACCAACATATGGGCCACTGGAGAAGTTTCTGGAAATTGTTCGAGGGCTTCGATGAAGCGCTGCACGCGTGCGACCGACTCCGGGTTTGTGGGAATAGGGTCAAAATCGAAGAAGTTGGATGTATGGTCGGAGAGGACTTGTTGGAGATAGATATCTCGAGCTTGGTAGACTAGACTTGAGACTTGAGAGAAGAGTGGTGCATGTTCTGGGTACAGCTGGAGACAGTGGTTTAGACAACCGAAAAGCTGGTCTGTTCGAGCTTGTGATGAGATCGTCTGCAGACCTGTTTCTTCTCCAAGATGTGGGGCAGCATACACTCGGATCCTATCCTACTGTTAGAATGGCTGTGATTTTTCGAGGTTGAGTTTTGTGGACTTACTTGTGAAGCTCTCGCATTATGAAACCAGCCAGGATGCCGGTACCAAGACCTTCCTTTCCTCCGATAGCGTCCAGCGCTGACTCGAGCATTCGAAGAAGAACAGGAAAGTCTGAACCCCCTGTGACAAGTACAGATGTCATCAATAATAAAAGACTAATTAGCACAGAGTGCTGGGTAGTTTGGTTGTTGGATACAAGTTCTTGACGTTGTCGCAGGCCCTGAAGAGTTCGGCCCAGAAGTTGATATGGATCTGGCACGTAAGAGTCATATGTGTTTGTCCCAAAAGGAGAGTACTGCTTCTGGTTCTTTTTGAAATTATTGTCGAGCTTGTTGATGTGGAAGTGAAAAGCCGAGACTGTGAGGACGGCGTCCATAACCAGTTCGTCTTGTTGAGCGAGTGGAAGAAGGAGGTGGCGCCAGTCATTGTGGAGGCCGTCTATGGCTACCATCTCCGTTGATATGCAGCGCGAGACTATAATGTGTAAGTATCTGGAGGAAAGAAGTGAAGACTGGACTTACATGTCATGAATAGATTCCGCTTCCACGCTGGCATGTTATCTGGAACTCCTTTCAAGAAGAGTGTCATGAAAATCTCACGGTCTGCGGGTGATTGTGAATCTGCTAGCGCAAGGTCGTAGATCTCATTGTCCGATGCGATATACTCGATATCGTCGTCTTGTTGATCATCATTGTCATGATGAGGTTCCGTGGTTTCCGAGTTTGTATCTGCGGCTGAGCTTGATGCTGATGATGCTGATGCGTCCCTGTCAGCTGAAGAGACTTTCCATTCATTCCTGTGATGAAATCAGTATCTCGTTTGGAAACATGAGAATGAGATTGTGTATACTCCTCATAAACCCTGTCGATAGTCTTGCCAGCCCACTTCCCTCGCGCTGCAACACCCTTGTTGAACCGATGTCGAATACCAAGGCCACTGCAACTCAAGCCTCTAGAAGTACACTTGTTACAACTGGGTTCATTCCTATCACAGTGAATACGCCGTTTCGAGCATTCATGGCAACCTAGTGACACGTTAAAACCTTGCCAAGAAGAAGTGAGGTTGTACTGACCCTTCGTCTTTGGTACATATGCACGTTTCTTGGGCGGCATCGCGGGCATCGGATAGAGCCGAGATGAGCTAAGCTGATCGACGCTCGGCGCCCGAAACTCGGTATCTCAGGGGGAGATGGCACCTGGTACTTGCGTGGCTGGGAAGAGCAAAGGGGAAATTCCTCTGCGTTTAGAATTTTGCAAGCATCAACAAGTCAATGAGGACCCGGGAATCTATGGCCGACGTTGCGGGGATAGTTGAGTCTGGAAACGCTAGTCTAGGACGAGAAAGTGGCTAACTTAGAAAGGGAGGTCAAATGAGAACACCTCCGATTCGCTAGTGGTGTCGATTAGGATGCAATGGTCTTCAACGCTAACAAACGTTGTGTGGTCTTTGTGGATATTCTTTCACTGCAATTTTAACGCGCTCTGGAGGCTTCCAGATTAGCCATTGTAATCCAGGGTCCACGGCGGTCTCCATATTGGCTAGCGAGCAACAGTTCGATTAAAGAAAACTAAGATATTGTAAATTCTTTTCGTTTTATATAAATGAAATCAATAATCAAGGTCTAGGGAATACTGATTATCTTATTTTGAAAGAAAAAAATGAACCCGTCCTCAGGCCAACACCCGGTACGCTAAACTCGATCAGCTCGGCAGTGGACAGGGATGTCTCGAAAAATGCAATTAGCTAATCATAGATGGCCTATGAGGCTCTGCGGTTTCCGTCTATCCTCACCTTCACTGCAATTTTAGCCCGCTCCCAAGTCTCCCAGTTTCCCTTCATAGGTGTGCATTACTTCAAAATAGCCTATATTATTCATATTTTAATTAACGACCTTTTTGTGGAGGTTGGCTGGATATCTATAAATAATAAGTCTTAGAACCATCTTGCAACAGTGTAATCATAGTCCGTCCCTTGAAGGTTGTGACAAGTATTTGTCCGTAGGTACTACCTGGGAGCCCTATTCCAATGCACAAAGTGTCCTTTCAGCATCATAAGATCAGCATAGACGGTATCTAATAGATTTCTTCTTCAAAGCCCAGTGCTGCAATTTGCTTCTTGTACTCCTGTTGTTGACGTATATCCTGCACCTGTTAGTCATGCTCCATATCTATCAATCGAAGATGGTACCTCTTCCACAGTATTGTTTACAATATATCTTGTAACTCGAACTTCACTCCGTTGCCCAAGACGAATGGCTCTCGAAATCGCTTGGCTCTCGACGCTGGGATTCCATTGTAGTTCTGTGATGAAGATTCGATTTGCGCATGTCAAATTCAGCCTAAAATAATATCAGTTTACGGATGCCACTGCAAGAGTAATTGGCCTACCCAAATGCCCCGGTCCCCGTTGTCATGATAAGAACAGGCGTCTCATCCTCGCTCTCAAATTTGAGGAGCGTGGCTTGTCGTTGCGGCAGAGGACTATTGCCGTCGAGCTGAAGATATGGAATCTTAGCCTGCTCCAGGTGTCTAGATATCAAATACAGCGTTCGCGTCCAGCAGGAAAAGATGATACTGTGCTTTGTCAGCAGAGAAGTGGAATTCGAGGTTGCCATACCTCTTTGTGATCCAAAGATCTTTTTGTACATCCTCAACCAGAGCCCGTATTTTGGTTGAAATGCCTTGCTCGTTGAAGTAGCTCTCGTCATCATCTCTTGCCACAGTGGCTCTTCGTCGCTTTCTGGGTCTCTCACTATCTGCCAGAGCCTGCTCATCTCCAGGGTTTGAAGGCTCTTTGTACCATCTGATGCAGATCGGACAGCGGTTTCGAGTCTCAGGCAGGGACATTCTTGACTCTTCAATACATTTCGAGCACAGAATATGTGAGCATTCATCGTCAAACATTCTTTTGGTCAAGTCGCATCCAAGTACCGGCATCGGCTGGTCACATCCCACGCAGGATATCTCGCCATATTGACCTGCTGTTCCAACTATTGCCTCTCGTTCTTCCAACAGGCTTCTTCTGTGCCACGAGAAGAGCTTTTGATATGTCCCATGGTTGCAGACAATTCGAAGCTGAAGCCACATTTGGAACATACCGAACTGGGAGCTCTTGGTGACTTCACCCATGCGATGCTGCATGTTGCGTAGGATTACAGCCTTTGTTTTGTCGTATTGATCTCGTTCTTGCGGACTAAACTCCAAATGCCGAACAAATTGCCGTGTCTTTGGCAAGTTGAGGACCTCTCTAGTTCGGCGTAGACATAATGCTTCGAGGAGCAGGACTAGACGATCCCTTACAAGCTCAGGGTCATCGAACGAGTTGTCGAATGGCGTTTCTATCCACTTCCTAAATTCAGACGCCTTATCAAATGGCTCACCGCGGATGAAGCGGAACAGTGAGCCAATATCGGCGAGCTTGTTTTGGATGGGTGTTCCAGAGAGGCACCACCGAGAGTTGGCGTGGAGATACTCGCACGCTTGGAAGAACTTTGTGGATGGACGACGGATGATATGCGCTGTAGGTCTCCTGCTTAGCTTGATGTCTTGATATTTGCTGCGGATGGATGGCTCACCTTCGTCAAGGACTATTCGATACCAGCCCAACTGGTATAGCGGCGAATTCTTTCCTTTCCCTGCTAGATACTCGGCAGTGAGTGTATGATATGTTGTCACTACAATATCAGGGTCTTTGAGCTCTTCAACGGTCTTTGGCCTATTTTCGCCATGGTACTTGACCACTGTGATACCGTTCTGTAGGTGCCTGTGCAGGGTCAGAAATACCCCCCGAAGGAAGTCTCACGACACTTACTTCTGAACCTCGTTTATCCACTCATCGACCAATACTAAGTTATGTCAGTAGCTGAAATAAGAGGGGCGTTGAGGTGAGACTTACAAGCTGCTGAGACTATGATCAGAGTAGATCGAGAGAATTTGAGAGATCTCCTGCTTTTGTGCTCCGCATTTCTCTCTTCCGCCCACTCTTTGCCGTTGTCAAGAGTCTTCATTATCAAGGCGAGGATAGAAAGTGACTTTCCCATTCCCATGTCGTCGGCAAGGATACCACCACCTTTCTCCTCTGGTCGTATATCTCTGCGTCTCTTGGTGATTCTGTGTCGATATTGGACTTTTCCATCTCCATGCTCGATCTCTTCCCATAGCCTGTACTTCTCGTTGATGTGCCCAGACTCTCTCTCGAGCATGAAACCTAGGGCTTCCTTCTGATGCCTACTGCGTTATTAGTGCCATAGTCAAATGTGTTCTAGTTCGGGTACGTTACCTTAACAGCTGTTGGGTCACTCTGTCACCACCTTCAACCATCTCGAGCTCGCGGTTGTTCTCGACTGTCTTATAGACCTCATTCACCATCTTCCGAAGTTGGTCTTCCTTGCTCATTTTCTTAGAGGCACCATCATTAGACGCCTGTTGCATATTTAGGACTTCGTCAGCTTCGTTAACATGATTGCTGATGTTCAAGAAGTGCGGATTCTCATAAGCAATGTCACGTCTCCCGTGGCTAGATCTCTGAAGCCACAACTTTCCACTGGAAAGTCTTTTGCCAACATCCAAGGCCTTAGACCGTAGACCATAGATATTTATGTCGACTTTCACCCTGGCATCCGCGGGTTTGTTTGCGCGGCTTATGACCTCTCTCAGATCGTATTTTAGAGCCAGTGGTTCAATATCGACTGATGGTCGCATCATTAGAGGTAGGAGAGTCTGGCCTGCTGCTAGAGGGAGATGACCGAAGTGCTTCCCATCACCAGTGAAACGAAGCATGAGTTGTTTCTGATATTCTGTTGGTGTAAAGTATTGGTAAGCTGAGGCCTCTGCTGCCAGTCTTTCATCAATGGATGACATGTCGCCAGGCACTAGTTTCACTTCGATGTTGTGGAGCTAAGAAAAGTGAGTGTTAATTTATCATTTTGTATCATCATCATCGAAGGCGTGTGTAGTTACCATTCCGTAGTGAACTATGACATCGTCATCTTCTGGTAATGTTAGAGGTGTTGCATCTGACCGACTTAGTGCAGAAAGCTCCGGTGTCATAGCTGACCCTTCTCGAGAGCTCTCGATGGGTAATTGAAGAAATTCGAAGCTTTCGAGTGTGGTCATCATATCGGAAGGGGAATTCCCATCTTCGTCGGGATGCGATGTCATCTGAAAACCGTCCATGTCGAAGTCTATACCCAAATCTATCATTCCAAGTTGTGGATCAACGTCTAGTACATTATCTTGAGTATATTGATGTGCTGAGATACTGTGTTCCGGAAATAGAGGATCACTGTCTTCTGTCTTTAGTCATGGATAGAATTGATACATAGATTTACATACACTTGAGTGGTAGCAAGACTGGACTGGATATAGCTATCAGCCTCAGTAACGTCTCCATTTAGAGCCCACCAAAATGCTTGCGAGGTCTCGTTAATCAACCCAACGTTGCCTAGCTCTTGGGCACTGGGCATATCGCCCATGTAATGATCTTGATCATGCTCTACTCCCAGCCCATTGCTGGAGTGAGACATATGGTCCTCATCGTTAGCGACGGGATTGAGGAGATCCCGTAAGTTAGACATATTGTTGACGTTGTGAATGAGACGGAAATTATCTGATTGTGAATCAAGCAATGCTGAAGTATGAGAACTTTGAAGACAACGTTTGTGCTGTCACGGAAAATACAAGAATCAGGCTGTGTTAGCGCGTGTCTTGTACAGGAGATCCCTGAAGTTGGTGACCCAACGTCGAATCAGAATCTCTATCCTCAGCCAACTGCAGCTAGCTTGGCCAACTAGGCAACCCATGTCAGCATATTTGGTTCGCTTTGCGGTTGTAGTACCCAGCGATTGGATGGTATGGCTTGAAAATCCAACACCGCCATCAAAGGCTCCC
This sequence comes from Fusarium mexicanum, assembly GCA_013396015.1. Taxonomy (NCBI): domain Eukaryota; kingdom Fungi; phylum Ascomycota; class Sordariomycetes; order Hypocreales; family Nectriaceae; genus Fusarium; species Fusarium mexicanum. Next base: position 18,708 of record JAAOAM010000440.1, read on the forward strand.
AGCAAGGCAATTTCGAGGCTCTTCTCACTGCAGCTGGGCTGCCCCTTGAGTCCTTCACCGCCAGCTGGTCCTGTGCTGTCTGTGCAGCCGATTCACTTCGAGTTACCACCAGCTGCGCTGTTTTTCTCATCAAGACAGTGGACTATCAACGTTGGATCTCCGAATCCTTTAGCCACTGTCACCCAGTTGTCCATCACCATGGACCGGCTTTATGAATTAGCTGAAGGGTTCAGAAGATCCCTGAAACCCCACCATGAAGAAGAGTTCGAAAACACGACTATCGGAGACATGCGAAAAGAAATCCGGGATATTCAATCGTTGCGAGATAAAACAAACAACATGATGGACATGAATCGACTTCGGATGTTTCTCGACGGCATGGAAGAGTTCGAGAAAATCCTCTTGCGCCTTGAGTTTCCTGGCACTAAAGGTGTAATGTCAATCGTATGGGGCTCCGTGAGGTTCTTACTCAAGGTAATCATTGGCTTCCGGTTCATGCAGGGGACTCAGCTAAACGATCATAGAGTACCAACACCACTGACAGGGCTTTTGACGGAGTGCTCGATGTTTACGGACTCCTTGGAGCCCAAATCCTTGCCTTGACTCAATTCGAGGGATTATTCGAAAGGTTTCCGCCCGCCATAGAGTGCATAGTCAATATCTACAATGATGTACAGCGGTTTCATTCCACAGCATACAGGCTTTTCTCACTTACAGCTAAGCGTAAGATCCCCTTTGCAAAGATGAGTCTCACTCGGCTGACGTATTCAAGTATGGCAGCGGCTTCAGAGATCGGTTTGGGATGACGCAAGTGGTCTATTCTCAAAATTGACCGCTTCTCTAGGCTCACACGCGAAGTTCATTAAGGAACACAGTTCTATACAAGGTGAGCTTTCACGTCACAATATCTCAACAGAGCGATCTAATTCCAAAGACTATGATGTCCTTCATGTGGCCTTCCAGCAGTACTCGTATAGCGTCAAGTCAGACTGGAAGAACTTCGAGACCGACGAAAAAGACCGACGTCGTAAGAGAAAGTATGAAGTGACTGAATGGATCACCTCTTCTCGCAAGATGCAACGATTGCAGAACGAATTTCGCGAGATGGTGATCTGCCCTAAGAGTGGCCGTTGGCTTTTCCGAAACTACAGCGATATTTCAGAGTGGATGGGAGAGGAACACCCTCCTCACTCCGCCATATGGCTACATGGGAACGTTGGATATGGTAACTATTACCCCGAGATCTTCGAGAAGATGCTGACGAGTCCAGGCAAGACGATACTGGCATCACTAATAGTTGATGAACTGAAATCATCTAAACTCCAGAATACCATGCCCTCATTTCCAGAGACGAGTAAAACATGTTACTTTTACTGCCAAGAGAATGACATTGAACACAGAAACCATCTTGATATCCTCAAGGGAATACTCCTGCAGATGGTGGAAGCCGAGGATTACATAGTCCCATATTGCTACCAGGAAAAGGTCGCCAGTGGAGGCTCCGTCCTCATAGATGCAAAAGTGGCCCAAAAGCTCATCAAGACGTTCATTGAGTTCTCTGCACGACACTACATCGTGATAGACGGAGTAGATGAATGCCATGGAGCTGAGATTCAACAAACTGCCGAGTTCTTCAAGGACCTAGCGTCAGCACACGATACGCAAATTAGATTAGGGCATCTGAGAGTTCTTTTCATCGGCCGAGAAACATCTAATACTAAGAAGTATATACCTGGAAATGATTGCATCAGTATAGCACTCAGGCCCAAGGACAATCACGACGACATTAGAGCTTTTGTGCAGAAGAAGCTTCCAGCGTTCTCGAAATCAAGACACGGTATTAGTTTCAGTCTTTCTGAGGCTGATAAATCAGATGTTGAACGCATAATATGCCATCAAAGTCAAGGTAAATATGAATTGACACAGCACTACTAAAGGTTCTGGCTGATTCAAGATTCTAGACTCATTTCTCTACGCGCATCTCGCCATTCAATTCCTTTTGCAGCAGGATACAAAAGGTCACTTGATCACCGAGCTCAGGAAAGGGATACTGCCAACAAAGCTTGGAGACATGTAGGTACTCTGATGCTAGGACTCGACTTCAACTTACCATTTCAGGTACGAAAGATTGCTGGACTCCGTCAAGAGTAGTCTCACGGCACAACCAGGTGGTTTTGCCAGGTGGGAGAGATCAAAGCTACTATTTGGTTGGCTCATTTGTGCCAAACGACCACTTAGATGGAACGAGATACAAGCAATCCTATGCTTTGACACTCATAATCTCCATATCGATTTTGAGAACGACATGCTACGACAAGATATGGAGACGTATCTCGGCTCCATCGTTCATGTCCTTAACGGAGGATATATCCGACTGATTCATTCAACTGCATGCAGGTCAGTCTTGAACAAGTGGTAATTGCAAGTGACTAACCGTTGGGACTTCCAGATATATCATAGAGAACAGACACATCAGTGAGAAGCAGGTCCAGTGTCAGTTGACTACTATGTGCCTTAGATATTTAACCCTCCCATGCTTCACCCGGGACACCAACTACCGAGAGCCCCAAAGAAGCGAGCATGCGAAATTGGGCTGGTTCTCATTCCAGGATTACGCATGTGCTCATTGGCTTCATCATATTGACTCTTTGATCAGGGAGTGCAGTGAAGTCTTTACGACCGAGGCTTATCAAGAGGTCGCGGTGGATTTCGCATCTGCCTTGAAGCATTTTGTTAATACTCATCGCCCGGATTTGACTACTAATAAGCATACTGGATTAGTCGAAGACCACATAGAGAAGTTCATCGACCTGGAAATTTACGAATATTTTTATTTGCTGTGGAATCACATATACACTCACCAGCGAGGTGACTACTCAACACGAAACACCGTTGGTATTAAAAGGATCGAGGATGGACTTAAGGATAATAGAACGCAACTAGAAATTCTCTTTGTCCACCACCCAAAAGCCGGTGATGAGGATACTGTTGAGGACTATTATGGCTCCAAGCCCTACAAGTGTAATCGTACACTCTGTCGTTTCTTCCATGCCGGCTACAATAACGCACGAGACCGAGACAATCACGGAAAGCGACACGAAAGGCCTTTTCAATGTCCCATCTCCTGCAATGCTGCTCCTCTTGGTTTCGTAAGCAACACGGATAGGAACCGACACGTCAATATTTACCATGCAGAACTAAGCGAGGGGCCCGCCATCTTTGAGACCTTGAGCCGTCGACAGGTCTCTGGGAAGTTTGTCTGCCAGATTTGCAATAAGACCTTCACGAGAAACATCAATCTCAAAAGCCACGAGCGGAGTCATTTTGGGGACAGGCCTTACGCTTGCATGACTTGCGGAAAGGCCTTTGCTAGGATTAATGACTGTCGAAGGCATGAGAAGATACACGCAAAGAGAGGGTATTGATATAGAGACGGAGGAACTGGTAACACAGCTGGCTCACTAATTAAACATTTATGCCACAATTCCTGAGTAATTGCTACAGTGCTTTGGGGAAATAATGGACCTTCTGAATTGAAAGATAAGGGCCTAATCAGCTGACTTAAGGCCTGGTAAGATATAAAAAGTGTTGGGGAAACAGTGCCTAAGTTTTCCTGGCCTTTTGATGAGAAATGAAGTGGCAGCAATTGGGTTCACCAGCGTCAGATAGATATAACATACTGCCAAGGCTGAGCTACTTTTCCTTTGGCTCCAGATCAACACTCTGGAACTCGATGCCAGTCCATACTGACATATCCTCGAATAGAGCTAACCCAACTCTCCTGTAGCTTCCACCGGTCGTTTTGAGTATCATCAAAGCAACTCCAGTCTCCTGATGATAACTGGTGGTTTTACCTAAGAGAAGATACTCGCATTTTCGCCCTGCGAATTCAACATCTGAAGCTGACTCCACAAGATCCAGCATGGTAGACAGCGTGCACCGCTTATGAAGGCTTATATCGCTGTACTGAAGTATTCGGCAGGACAGCCTAATCCTGGCCGCTGTTAGAATCTCGATCTTGGCGTCCTCAATTTCCATCGGATCTTCAAATCGAATTGATCCATCAACTGACACCCAGGACCAACTAGGAGCTCTCTTGGTATATCTTTTCTTCACTCTTCCGTTATCTGGCTTGTACCATGCTAGAAGTTGAATAAACCATCGTTCCCAGTGACCGTAGATATGAGAGTCTTGCCAGACCTTTTGTAATTCGGTTGTGATACCTGTGATTGCTGGTAGTCTATCTTCGGGGTCTTTCAGCTGCCTTTGTGTATACTGAACAATGATGGTCTTCCAAAGATAGAGTTTCTCTGAATCATGTGTTCCGTAGGACGGTTCACCTTCCTCATCGAAGGAAGCCCACGGCAATGACTCAAGATGTTGCTGGTATTCTATACCCTCATTATCTCCTGTGACGCTCTGTAGCTCAATTTCCTGGCACTGCCAAAGGAGTTGGTAATCTGAGAAGATGAGCATGCGGGATGATAGCATGTACTCCTGAAGAGTCCACCCCCTTTTGTCAAGAGGATGGCGGGGCTCATATGGGCTTCCTGACAGATAGACAGTCCCAACACGTCCATCCTTCATCGGTATGTCGAACTGATTCTCTGGCAAATATGTAGGACTTTTGCCAGGCAAACTTCCCAAGAATCCTTCGCAAGCTCTTGTAGCAGTTCCAGCAGCCAATGTGATTGCAGCGTTCTTGTATGTCGTCGCCATCTTGCCGATCTCTCGTCTCTTATCTTCTGGGCAGTTTTGAATGATGCAGAGTCTGTCCACCCAGAGATAAGCGAACCCCAGTTCCCGAGTTACACTTATCGCGTCTTGGACAGATTGTTCTAACTCTTCAATTTTGATCTCTTTTGCGAGATCTTGCTCGTTATTTAGGCGTAGTTCTGATAGTCGACTCTGCATATTCGGGTCCGGTTTACCCCAACAGTAGCTCAAGGCGAGGTATGTTCCCCGAGTTTCTGTCTCATTGATCTGTAGCTGTGCAGTATGACCACTGACATTTATTACGCGCGTGGGAAGGACGATGTCTCTTGAGTATTGGCACTTTTGATGACCCTTGCTTGGTGCAGCTGGACTCATACAAGCCTCTATCAACATCTTAGCGGATGAATATACCTGTGGACTCGAGACATCTCTGTGCAGTGGCCGTCGTGTTATCAAAGTGGAAAGGGGATCATCTGTGAAAGTATATTAGAGAAGAAAGCATAAAGAAGAAGATAGATCCCAAACCTTCTTCCACAAATGGATAGAGCTTGATGCTGCCACTGAGGCCATTCACTCGACCAGCCAAGACGTTGATGCCTGAGTTTCGGCCCTTTGTATTCGACTTCGAGTTCCAGAAGCGTACGAGTCCCTCATTTTTCCAAATTTGGTGTCCAAATTCTTTCAAAGCAGAATCTAAAATAAACTTGCATAGCTCACAGCCAGCTCTGGCTGAACTCAAAAGACTGTGCCGGGTTCTATGGGCGAAACCAGAAGAAGAGTTCAAATCAAGAAGCGCTTGTTGGGAAAATAAGCGTGAACAAGCATCGCATCGACATACGTATTGTTGTACACGAGCTCTTTTAAGCGGCGGTAAGCTGTTGTGACCCGTGTCGTCAGGCGTCTCCATGTCTGGATCGGATTGCTGGCGTTTGATGGAATATGTAGAGTTCATATTTGGATGAAGTCGACCACTACCTAATTAGAACCTTGGACATCAGGCTCAGGTCGTAGTGGAACCGATAAACGGCTCACAGAGGAAAAATCTTAAGGTTAGGTCGACTAAGCATTTCTACCGTGAGGCCTATAACTACCCAACTAGGTTCTTTGTCAAAACGGTGGAGCTTAAAATAAAAAATAAAAAAAACTTACGTAGCACAAAGTGTCGCGATGTGTTAAAAATGCAGTGAAAATAAGATGGTGTGACTGTTGTCAAAATGGGGCGCGGGGGATGTCAAGATGGGCCAAAAATGCAGTGAAGGGCCTTTACAGGGATGATCCTAGTGGAGGGAGATGGGGGTGCTACGTGGTGAATATCGCATGGCTAGTGCTTCGCGATCCCATCATACTAATTGGCATTCGTCACATGGAGCTTGCCCTTGAAGTGAATTAAGTATGCCATCCATTTGAGAATAGTCCCTTAGTAGATTGAATTAATGTGAATAGTGAGGCCAACAACCCATCGTAGGCCATGCGTTGACGAAGATGAAGATTGTCAAATTGTACTAATTTCTAGGCTGACATAAGGTAGCCATTGTCCTTGGTGTGGAACACATGAGGTCTCCTGCCACTCCTTTACGGCTGATATGGGACGGGTGATGTCGAGATGTGTTAAAATTGCAGTGAAGGTTGTTAACTTCCGATCGTGTTAACTAAACCTTATAAAGTAAGTTCACCGTCTGATCAGCCCACCTCAAAAGCTCCAGAGCAAGCTAAAAATTGCAGTGAAAAGGGCGGTGCTGACGTTGAGTCGAACGCCTTTGTTGCCGGATGTCACAGTATCTTAAAAAATGCAGTGAAGGAACTCGTTACAAAAATCGAAGGATGAGTTCTCCGCGATCTCATTATGAGTGGCAGTATAACTTGGCCATGCTGGAGTGTCAATCAAGAACGCCATCCCTTTGGGTACAATCCATATGTAGAGCGATTTTTGTGCATGGTGATCTCAACAACCCATTTTGGGCCATGCATCGACGACGATGAAGACTGTCATAGGTATATTCTAGGGTGACATAGCCTTTGTACCTCGTTTGGAACACATGAGATGGGCTAAAATTGCAGTGGAAGAGGTCCCCCGAATCGTAACATGAGATTGGCGAGCCACTAGCTGGCTTACACTAAAATCCACCGATCTACGGATACCATCAAATACAGTCTTCTCTTTTATCCCCCTCCAGTAGGTTGAGAAGCTGAGGCCATCTTGACGCGGCCCCTCGACCAACCATGGCTCGATGAATTGATTATCTGCCAGCTACTTAATGCTTTAGAAAGAATTGGCCAGGCCCAAGAAAAGTCGGTACGTAAGGCAAAAATGAAGACAATTTGATGCAAATGAGTCTGAGAAGGTCCTCAATAGCAGCCTAGCTTTCAATAGACATACAAACAAGTTCGCCTTTATGGATTATTAAACAAAGGAAAGGTCAGATGGTGAGCGCGCCGACTGAGACGCTTTAAACAGATCCGGTCACTAGTCTTTTAGATACTACTTTACTATTATGAGTTATCCGAAACTTGGTCAAGCCGCTGGATATGATATCTCGGTTGACGAAACACGATAAATTGTCCTGATAACCATCACTTCCAGGTAAAGCTAGAGCAGGCAGAAGGAAAACAGTCAAAACAATCACAATTGCTTTTTCTTATACAATCTCGCGAAAGTTCACAAACGCAATAAAACGGTCATGTTTGTAATTTTGGCAGTTAAGGCTATAGGGACGTAGGGTAAATTGGGCGATGTTGAAGCCTTCGCTCTTAACTAAATTCTCCCTTATCTAAACTGATCAGGAGAGCAAGGCCTTCGTATGTGTTGAAACTGCAGTTCAAGACGGGCAATTTGTTTACTTGTGGTTGAGAATTGCGGCTAAGAGCTTATAACGGCACAGAAAACTCAGCATAAGCCACACGGTGATGTCAGCCACCAGGACAAGACTGTCGGGATGGACTAAAATTGCAGTGAAAGGACGTTAGGCCCCCAACATATGAAGATGGGGGTTATGCTGTCGCAGCCGATTGGTGAAATGAGCAATTTACGCCATGTATATTTGTTAAAGATGACTACTTCAAAGGCTAATGCACCAGCGAAACTCGTCTGTATAAACTTTTACCATTCTGTGGTGCCAAGTTATACTCCTAATAAAACACAAGTTCAACTTCTGAAGTAAGTACATAACGTTAGTGTTGAAAGCCGATACAGTTATTGCAATGGAAGGCCTTAGAATATAGCAAAGCTTGAGCTGATTCTAACAGGATTTTCAACAAATCAGTATTAATAATAAAAAAGAGAATAATAAATGAAAAGTTCAAACGCAATAGTTAGAAATGAGCACATCCATCTGTTTCGAAGAAGAAATATTGCCAAGCTATTGGATTTATAACGCAGTAAGTAAAAGCGTAGCTAGCCTGTAAGTCGGCACATATTTGGTGCGATTAGTAACTAACAAGCCCCTGAGAGTGTTATAATTGCAGTGAAGTTCCACAGGTTCACAACGCCGCTCCGCACGAATCAAACGGGAACGCCCGTCGGGTATGCACCTCACGCACGAACCCTTTTTGTAAACAGGGATATAGCGCATTAATGCACTACTGTCTCCAGTATCCGATGTCAGTCAGGCACAGAACCGCTAACATCTTAGCAAAACACTAAAACCTCCAACATTCCAGACAACTCAGTTCTCGACACTTCTTGCAGGTCGATCCATCTCAGGGTCTCGCACAATCGGATCTGGACAGGCACCATTCCCCACACGGCGATTAGGGACAAAGCCATTGTCGCCACTACTTCTACCGCAAATAGCCTAGAGACACCAGAAATGGCATCACCAACAGCCTCGTTCCCCTGTGGCTTCACCCTAACACAACACCATAAAGCCACAGACCATCAATTGTAAGAGTTTGCATCATGCCTGGAATGCATTCGACTCGTGGCGCGACGTCCCATCTCCTGTTTGGATGGCCTGCCGAAAGGTTAACGGCGCATCGGCATGTCCAAACCGTGAAGTGATCCGAAGAGTCGGATTGAACGAGCCAAGACGGTTGGATTGAAGTCTGATGGCGATCTGGACTTCGGGATGGCCTTGGGCGAGTGTTGGTGGTGGAGAGGGTATATAGAACGAGCCTCGCTGTTGCGCAGCGTCCCTAGGGGAGCGATTTTGATCTCGTCATTCATTCATTCACTCATTCTTTGCGCTTCATCATTCCTTTCAACATGAAGCTGCTACTCACATTCATTCTATCGGCCCTGGTTGGCCTAACATGCGGTCTCGCATCGACAGACACCATCACCTGGGGAGGCGACAACTCCCGAACAGGCTACCAAACGTGCAATTTCCCAATTCCCTTCCCGTCGCTCTTACTGACTCACATCTCAGTAACCATAACATGGACCCTGCAATCGTAGGAAGCCCTCAATTCGATATCGTCTTCAAAACAGCCCTCCCGGGAAAATACGTCGGCGCCGCAGAACAGATCTTCTCCCAACCTCTCGTCTACACTCCTTCAGGCGGGACAACGCAATATGTTTATCTCGCGACGACTCAGAATAATATTTATAAACTTGATGCAAAGACTGGCGTTATTCTTGCTTCGAGAAATATCGGCATTCCGTTCCTTACTGCTGATCTGGACGGCTGTGTCGATGTCAACCCTACTGTTGGAGTCACAGCGACTGGTGTTATTGATCCCGATACCGATACGTGGTATATCACATCAAAGACGTATGTTAATCAGAATGCGGGTCAAGTTCCCCAAGGAAGGCCGGCGGGAAGGTATAAGATACACGCTATCAACGTAAACGATCTTTCGGAGCGACAGAACTTCCCCGTTGATCTTGAAGGCACGATTGCGAGGAACAATCCGGAGAGGATGTTCACGGGCGGCATTCACCACCAACGACCTGGATTACTCCACACAGGACAATACGTCTACGCTGGCTTCGCATCGCACTGCGTACAGTATAACTTCACCGGCTGGATCATGGGCTGGGACAAAACCACCGGCCAAATCGTCGAGCACTGGGCTTCCGAAGGTCTCGGCGTAAGCAGTAACATCTCCGGCGCAGGAATCTGGCAATCCGGCGGTGGTCTCGCCTCCGACGACGCAGGATCAATGTTCTTCGCCACTGGAAACGGCTACGCTTCTCAACTGTCCACCATTCCTGTTAATGGCTTCACGCCCCCGACTGCGATGGAACAAGCGGCCGTTCACATGTCCATCAATAGCGATGGTACCCTCTCAATTGTGGATTTCTTCATGCCGTTTGAGAAGCAGGAGCTTGATGGTGCGGATAAAGATCTCGGGACGAGTCCGCTTGAGATTCTGCCGAGTCAATTCTCGTGTGGTGATGTCAAGAGGATGGGCATTGTTACGGGCAAGTCTGGAAAGACTTATTGGCTTAATCTTGATGATCTTGGTGGTTATCGCAATGGTCCTAACTCCAAGGATAGAGTTATTCAGACGTTTCAGAATGAGAATTCTGTATATGCAGGTGCTGGTGTTTATCCTCTTGAAGGAGGCTACATCTACATCAACGGTACGCCCACCAAAATCTCATCATACAATTCGTGCTGACAGTTCTAGTGATCCAATACCCAACGCACGTCTTCAAGTTCTCCTGTCTCAACAACACACCCTACTTCACCAAAGTCGCCGACTCCCCCGCCAACAACGCCTACATCCTCGGCGTAAGCCACGGCACAACAACATCCCTTAACAACCAAGAAGGCACAGGTCTCCTCTGGGTATCCGACGTCCAAAACACCAACTTCAAAATCTACGACGCGGTTCCACAGAACGGCTACCTCAACGTCATTCGAAACTTCACCATTGTGGGTATTACCAAGTTCAGTAGGCCTGTGTTCGGTGATGGTATGGCGTATATCGGCACGACGGTGGGATACTTTTATGGTCTTGGGTCAACAAATAAGTTTCCGCTTAATTGTACGAGCTCAATCGACTTTGGGACTGTGGACTTTCAGGGGAGTGGTGTACAGCTTGTCAATTGTACGGCGGGCTTTGATCTGAGCGTTACGGGTGTTGCGCTTACGGATGGGACGAACTATAACATCAGTCAGACGCCGAGTCTGCCGTTGTCGATGTCTGCGGGGGACACGTTCCAATTCGCATCTCAGTTCGTCCCCAAGAGTGTTGGGAGATTGGGCACTACCATCAATATTCAGACGTCGGGTGTTTCGGACGCATCGTACAGCAAGTCTGTCAAGGTCAGGCTCACGGGCGTTGGCAAGAGTTCAAATGCGTTGTTGGACGTCAGTCCCAAGTCTGTGGTGTTCACCGGTCTCGTCACTGGTACTCAAGCTGAAGCTCAGAGTGTTCTTATCGGCAACGATGGATCTGGCGACCTGCAAGTCTCTTCAGTTCTGTACTCAAATACTTCGTCATCCGGCCCATTCACCACCTGGTCCGGCACAGGTAGTCTCACAGTTGGCAAGTTCACACTGACTGGTATCCCAAGCACTGTCCCTGGAGGAAACGACACTGCCATCTCTGTCAAGCCAGATACTTCCGTTACTGGTAATTACACAGCTTGGGTCAAGTTCGTCACCACCGGAGGCAATGCTACAGTGTCTTTGTCTGCTGCCGCTGGCGATCCTCCAACCGCTCTTCTCGAGTTCCAAACACCAGATGGTAGCGGCTGGGTCAAGTACGATCTCAACAATCCCTTCACGTTCGGAAACGTCACAGAAAACACATCTCGATCTCTCAAGTTCCGCGTTTCAAACACCGCTGCTCCCGGTGGTGTCAAGCTCGGTCTCACAGTCTCCAAACCACCCTTCGGCGTCCCAGGCATCATCAAATCCGCAAACCAGATTGATCTCGCCGAAGGAACACTCATCGCCCCAGGTCAAAGCCAAACAGCGACATTGACCTGCACCGTCCCCAAAGGCCAATGGAACCTCCCATCTTACAACGGCACAGCGCAATGGACTATGAACACCAACGATCCAACCTGGTCTTTCGAAAAGCGCGCAGTGCAATTCTTCTGCAACGCTGTCTCTGAACAGGCAGCTCCTCTTCTCCCCAATGGTCAAGGACGGTATCAATACGTCGGCTGCTTCAAGGAGAATAATCCCGGGCGTCAGCTCTCCAACCAGCTTTATGCTAATAGCTCCAACACTAATGAGATGTGCATCAACACCTGTGGTTCAGAAGGTCTAGCATTCTGCGGAACGCAATACAGAAGTGAATGCTGGGCAGGCAACAAGATCCCCACGCAAAAGGTCGACGATCAGAATTGTAACTTCGACTGTGCGGGAAGTCTGAACCAGATCTGCGGTGGAAATGGCATTGATGGCAGTGGAGCTTACATCAGTCTTTTCGCTGATACGCTTCAATGGGATGGTTCGTATGCAAGTGTCACTACAAGTAGCAGTGCCAGCGCTGCGACACCTCAAGGACCTTCTGTCAACCCCGGCGTTGGTGGCTACACGAGCATTGGGTGTTATACCGAGGCTACCAACGCTCGAGCGCTTCCTAACGGGAGGGGTAATAATCCGCCTACTGTTGCGAACTGTGTGCAGGCTTGTAGTAATGAGAACTTCGTCTATGCTGGTGTGGAATATGGTGGAGAGGTAAGTTTAGTCCTTGGCCTTAGGAATAGATATGTGCTGACGAGCTTAGTGCTACTGCGGAAATAGTTTCTCGGACGGATCAGTGCCTGCTCCGATCACTGATTGCGGTATGCTTTGCAATGGTGAGTACTCACTCTTGGGTTTGTCAGAGGACATACTGACATGATTAGGCAACTCGAGCGAATACTGTGGTGGTCCTAGCCGTTTGAACGTCTATGAACTCAATGCAGTCTATAGCAGTTCATTGCCCACTTCAATGGGGGCTTTTTCGTCGACCAGCAGTGTGGGCTCTTCTGTAGCGACCTCTTCGGGCGGTGCCCTCTCCATTTACAGCTCTGCTTCAATTGCATCGCCCAGTAGTAGCCTCACATCTAGCTCGTCAACCACCTCGCTTTCGTCATCTTTGGCCTCGGTCAGTGGAAGTTCTTCTTCTAGTGGACTATCCAGCGCAACCTCGAATGGCGCTTCTACTAGCACAGGCTCAGTCAGCAGCTCGACCTCGGCTTCTGTCTCGAGCAGTATATCCACAAGCCCCACGAGCTCTTTTAGCACTTCACTGGGCGTCTTTGGTAACATTGCCGGTGGTCTTAACAGCGCTTCCTCTTCCGCATTTATCTCTGTGCTGACGTCCTCTACTGGGAGCTCGGCTGCAACAACTATCGCCGCCACAAGTCTCTCAAGCTCTAGAGGCTCAGGTAGTTCGGTTCTCAGCTCTTCCACGAGTGGCGCAGCAACGAGTGCTTCATCAACTACTAGTATCAGTACCAGTACCAGTAGCTCTGCTTCTCGGTCTACAGCCTCTACTTCGTCAACGTCGTCTTCTAGCATAAGTTCAAGTACTTCTTCGACGACATGGACAACCTTTGCTACACTCTCTTCAACCAGCTCGCGTGCCCCCACTACAACCACCAGCACAATTTCGTCAAACACGCTGCCTTCTAGCGTTTCAAGCGCCGCATCTTCTAGTGCGCTATCATCAGTGACGACGTCTTCCATCGTCAGTCGCCCCTCATCAGCCACGGTATCATCAGGTGCCTCGGGTGTCTCTTCATTGAGCTCTCTGGTTGCGGGGGGCCCAGCTGGTGTTACGTCTGTTTCCAGCGTCACATCTGCTACCACAACATCCCGTTCGACTTCCGTTGCATCTTCCTCAACGACATCTTCAACTACAAGCTCGTCCACCTCATCTACATCGGCGACTTCTAGCACGGCATCGCGGGCCAGTTCTACAACTGCCACTAGCTCTAGCACTTCAACCACCAGTAGCTCCACAACCTCGAGAGCGTCCTCCACCACTACTAGTACCACCTCAACATCAATCAAGCCAACAGCAACAGGCCCCTCAATCTCCGACACAGTTGGAACATGGGCCTTCCAAGGCTGCTGGACAGAAGGCTTCCTCATCCGCGCCCTCAACTCCAAGGCCACCGCCAGTGATGACATGACCCTCGAAAGCTGCGCCAGCTTCTGCAGCGGCTTCACCTACTTCGGTACCGAGAACAGTCGAGAGTGCTACTGTGGAAATCAGCTCAATTTCGGAAGTTATCAAGCCCTCAACCAAAGAGACTGCTCTGCTACTTGCGCAGGTGACAAGACAGACTATTGTGGTGGCACGCTTCGCTTACAACTTTACAAGGCTGGTGCTAAGACTACTACAACCCCATCTGTGGACCAGGGTAACAAGAACTTCACGAGCTACTCGTGCGTCTCGGAGCCTTTCCTGGGTCGTTTGCTTCCTCAACTTATCATGAGCGACGGTAACTCCATGACGATTGATACATGTCTCGAGAAGTGTTGGATGTATAAATACGCTGGTGTCGAGAACGGTCGCGAGTGTTGGTGCGGCAACACCATCAATTGGCAAGGTCTTCTCCCTTCTTTTGGTCAGGGCAAGAATGTTTCTATGACGGATTGTAACATCGGCTGTCCTGGAAATAATCTTGCGTACTGTGGTGGGTTGGCGAGGATGAATCTGTATATCAACAAGTCTTCAGCTTTAGCATTTTTGAAGAAGCATAAAAGGCGACATGCGAAGGGAAGTTGAGGTGGATAGGGTGCAAGTTTTGGGAATTGGAGTTAAGTTCATATAGACAATAGCCTGCATATATCTACATTCGTTATAAAAATATATCTTCAATAAAAAGCCCGCTATTTCATGAGCTCAAGCCAAGGGGTTATGTAGGTGTCAAGTTCCTCAGGAGTGACGGGTGTAGTCTAAGGAAATGCAAACTTGAGTCCCTCGTTTTCAACAGCTTCCCTAACACCATCCATCCTCTCAATCTTCCTGACATGCTCATAATAATGACTATACTCTTTCTCCAAGTCAATCTCCACCTCATGTGCCCATCGCGCAAAGATGTAGACATTAAAGTCCACGACAGTCAACGCATTTCCGACAATAAACTCCCGATTCTTCAGCCCATCTTCTATCCTCCTGAAAGATTCATGGATGACCTCCCTTCCCTTGGTACGAATATCACCCTGGGTAGTAACATCATCACTGAACCTTCCAGGACGCAGCCAAGCTCCATATCCAAGGCCGTGCAGTGTACCAGATAGAAAGGCAAGCCACTCTAAAACCTTAGCTTGTTGAACGGGGCCAATGCCTAGAAGATTCTCTTTGGGGAGAAGAGACGATATGAAGCTCAGAATGGCAGGCATCTCGTTGATGACTTCGTTATCGACGGTCAGAGCGGGCACATATCCTCTAGGGTGGATAGACCTATATTGAGCGTTACTGAAACTTCCATCAGCTGCCTCGACTCCATCGGGCCCAAACTTGAGTCGAACTGCGGTAAAAGGGATCTTATAGTGACGGAGGATCGCGTGAGGAATAAGAGAGCAAGATCCATTTGCTCGATAGAGTGTTAACTTGGGCATATTGGTAGATTCGGTGGTAGATCCCATATTGACGTTTTGATCGGATATTTTAGACTTCAATGTCATTGTCATAATTTCGCACTGGGGTCTTATATAACATCGCGTCTAACGTTGCGTTACTTGGCAATCTGTCCTTTCAACGTCATAGCAACGCCCTTCGGGTCAATACCAAGACGAGCTGACAAATGCCAATGTCGGTAGGATCATTTCCCATGTAAATTCACGTTACTTCTCGAATGGTAGTCTTTTCTTTCTTTCGCCGATTCTTAAATCGAGTGCATTACATGTCTCCTACACGTTAATCGACCATACACAAGCCAACCTTTTCACCAGCAGCATAGACTAGAGTCAGTCTCAAAATCAAGGCAAGTCTATTGAGTTCTACTCCTAAAATTCAAGGGTATCAATAATCTCTAGCGTCCAGCGCTTAGAGAATTCAAAATCGGCGCAACTTCATCACTCATCTCCCATCTCCGTCTCCCCAAGGGCAAAAGCGCATTAAATCTCGCCATCCAGCCCTCTGAAACACATCTACAAAGAGGAATGTTATTCATACCCGCAGTACCCTCTGCCTGAATCCACGTCTCCAATCTTGCTGTATTCTGCAAATCCAAGGGATCATCACCGATGTTTATATGGTTCATCGTTGGAACGCAGGCACATGCTGCCTCGGAGAACATGAGCCATGCCCATACTACCAATGCGCTCATTGAGATGGCCAGATAGGATGTGGGGTCGATGGATTGTGTTTGGGGCTCGTTTGCCTGGAGATCTGATTCGCATTGACGAAGAACCGCGAGGGCATGGAGCAAAGCTCTTCGACTCTCAGGCGATTTAGCCCATATGTTTAGCTGGGTGTGAAGCTTTTGTAATCTCGGACGGACACCAGCTTCATGGTCCGGTGATACAATTGAGGCCATGGCTACTGAGTTGATCATCCGAGGATCAGCGTAAAGCTCGAGACCTTGTAGATGATAGGTCATCAAGCACTCCGAAATCAAGCACTTGATATTCGACATTGCCAAAGCTTTAGCTCTCACCGGAACTTCGTCATAATCTCCGATATAGGCATTGAAAGGAAACTCGGCAACTTCAGCAGCATGAAAACACTGATGTTTCAGTCTCTCGATATCAGCTCTCCACGCCTCAAGCTGCCATGCAAGAGACGAAGTACAATTCTGCGTTGATCGGCCCGCTTCTGTACTCCGACGAACAATTTGGGTCTGATTCCAAATCGCAGGTAGCAAGCCACAAAGAGCGAGGTGAATATCTTCAAAGAGGAGGAGAGGTTTTGCTGGGGTGTTGGGGTTGGCGATGACCTCTGAGAGTTTGAAATTTGAGCGGTCTGTTGGTTCGAGAGTGATGCGTTTGAAGAAGATGTTGAGGCCGTAGGAGTTCCAGAGGGAGTAAGTTGCTGGCATTGTGAGATCGATTTCTTCTCGGAAGAGAGTTGGGGCTTGAAACCGAGCTATTGATAGGTACGTGTCGATTTTGAAGAGAGAGACGATGAGTCTATATATATCAGTATCGCATCAATGGAGGAGGAGACAAGAGACTTACCGCTTCCAACGATCTCGTATAGTCATGAGCCATGGGACAAAGGTTCCCGGGTAGTGGAGACGTTGTTGCTCGGCTGCGTTGTCGCTGTTAAAGAACTCTGCTTCTCTAAGAGCTACAACGAACGTGCCTCGTAATAGAGATGCTTTTGAGACTAATCTCTCATTCTATATTGAGGTCAGTAGGTATGCAGCGACTGTATAAAGGCTACTTACACCATGGTAAAAAGCAAAGATAATGTTCATGAGGATGGCTTGATAAGTTTCGAATGGCCAAGGTTCATCATATTCATGCCGAGACCTGGGGTTCGCCTAAAGTCCTTGTTAATCTAGGAACATCTGTCATGCTAAATGACTTACGATCCAATCAGAGAACGCACTCATCAACGACTCGTGCAGCTGTAAGACTGCATCCTCAAACTCATCCGGACTTCTCAGCCAACAGCTGATCATGGCTATTGATACGGATACTAGTAGAGAAGTATCCATAGTGACATAAGAAGGTCCATGGAGAATAGGCCATGTATCGTGAAACCTCCCAAAGTACTCTTTTGAATTTCCTTCGATCCAATTTTTGTCGAGTGCAGGTACCGGTGTATCCTCACCAATCGGAATCTCTCCAGATCGGACATGATTAGCGATTCGTTTAAAACCCGCTTTGATCTCGTCATTTGGTGAGATTTGCGGTGTTCCTGGTGTGAGATTTTGTATCAGGGCCGGCGAAGTAAAACCATTGGCCACCGCTCTAGGATCTGCCGAGTCCTCGCTTGGACTCTTACTCCCGCTGCTACTCTTGGACGCGTGCTTATAAGTGCAGTTAATTCCCCTCTTGACGCAGAGAGTGCACTTTGTACCACCGTCGCACTTTGTCTTGTTTGCATGGCATGCATCGCAAGCTCTTCCTCTTCTTGGATCAGGAACTGTAGGCATATCATGCCGTGTCAGGTGGCGCCGCAACAAGTCACTAGAAAAGCAAATTAACACTGTAGCTGGGAGAATACGAGGCATGTACTAACTTGCGTGTGAAGGATCGTTGGCAAATCGGGCAAACGAAATTGCGCTCTCCATGGGTCGCTTGATGGCGTCTCAGATGTTCCTTTCTGATAAAGCTCTTCCCACAGTGGCATTTATGTCGACTGGGTGTTGGTTCAGCACTGTCAGCGGAGGATCTGATACATCATTTCACTACTGTTAGTCATGGCACATTACATACGGATACAACAGAGTCAAACATCCACTCGGTGATCCCACCTGTGGCTGGCCATTACATACCTTCTATCACGATCACTGTGGGATATCTCCATGGTGGTGGATTATGATCGCGTTTGATTTGATATGAGGGTATCGAACCGAGTGGGATTGGGTCGCGAGCCAAAAACTCGGTGTATTATTTATCGAATAGTTTGACTGGAAAAAAACCGAAGCCGACGCACTGTTACGTATGCCTTGCATTGGGGGCCATCCCTTGAAGGTCGACTTGGTAATCGTGAGTGGGATTGCCGAAGGTTGAATGGGATATCTCAGCTCGGCCTCCGCGGATGGGATAGAAAATTGGGGTAACCCGAGGAGATTTGACCAGTCAGAGCATCTCATGCACAATTAAGGTTTTAATGGACCCGTGGATAGATCCATTATCCCACTCGGTTCATCTCATCCCACTCAAGTCTATCCCACCTCCAATATCCCATCCAGCTGGAAAGCCACAATCAGAGTACAGACAGCACAGCCATCTGTGGCGGTCGAGAATACAGAAGACGAGCGCTGTAAGTTGGGGGCCAAGATTAGTTGTAGCGCCAGAGACATATTCTGGGGCAATCTATTGCTCATGTAATGAAGTGGGATGCACCCGTTTTTGGCTTGACAGGCAGCCTTATGATCGCCAATCTTCCGAACCTTCTATCTTAACTAAGCGGAGCTTCGATGGCGTCTGCAGCACCACTAATGGTATGATTAAGCTTTGTAACTGTGTACATGACGCCAAACATGTCAATAATGGTTGATTCCAGGAACATATATAGATAGAGCCATTTCTCTTCAACTGCCATCCATTCCATCCATCCATCCATCAACCAATCAATCATCCACTGAAACAACTATCACTTCGATCAATCACATATTACACTCACACAAAATGTCTGCCTACAAAAACATCGCTGTCGCTGGTGCCGCAGGTGATCTCGGCTCCGCAGTCTTCAAGGCCCTCATCGACTCCAACAAATTCAACCTCACAGTCCTCACCCGCGCCGGCTCAACCTCCAAATTCCCCTCCGACATCAAAGTCATCCAAGTCGACTACGAGTCCCTCGACTCTCTCACATCCGCCCTCCAAGGCCAAGATGCCGTTGTCTCAACCCTCGGCAGTCTCGCCATCCCCAGCCAATCACTCCTTATCGACGCCGCAGTAGCCACTGGTGTCAAGCGCTTTCTCCCTTCTGAGTTTGGCTCCAACCTTGTCATCCCCAGCGTTCGCAAGCTTCCTGTCTTCAAGACAAAGGTTGATATCGAGGATAAGCTTACTGCTCTTGCGAATGAGGGCAAGATCAGCTATACTTTTGTTTATAACTCTGGTTTCCTTGACTGGGGCCTGAGTCACGGCCTGTACCTTGATTTTAAGAAGGCAGAGATCACACTCTGGGATGGCGGCAACACTGAGTTCAGCACAACTACTCTCGCCAGTGTTGGCCAAGCTGTCGTTGGTGTTCTGACACATCCTGCCGAGACAAAAGATCGCGTTGTTTATATTCAGGATACCGTCGTCTCTCAGAAGAAGCTCCTCGACATTGCTAAGGAGCTCAACCCCAGCAAGCAGTGGACGGTCAAGGAGGCAAAGATCGACGATGCTACTGCTGCTTCTGATGCCAACATCGCAAAGGGTATCTTTGACTCGCCTACCCTTGCTGCCTACCTGTACAGGGCTATCTTTGATCCCACTAGTGTTCCCAAGTTCCCCAAGCTTGATAATGAGCTGCTTGGTGTCAAGGGTGTCACCGATGAGCAGCTCAAGGAACTTATCAAGTCTTTTGTTCAGTAGAGATATATAAAATATTCATAGATAGTCACAATATCAACCATTTAATATTCATCATCTTGTTAGACTCTCGTAAACAGGTTTCTGTAGTATCAAACTGATACTTGCGAGTTGGTATTAAAATGATCTCCTTCTACTTTATAAATTCAGTAATTAGAATTATATGCATCGATGCTTCAAGGGTTCTTAAATATCCAGGACATTATCTTAGGCAGTATATGATATAATTGGCTATAGGTATTTATCTGGGTCTTATTGAGTGGATAGGATCTTATCACTATGTGAGTATGAGAGTATTCTAGCAGATGGCGTTCTCAAGGAATTAACCACCCGTATATTCTAATAGGTATCGGATATTCTGGTCAATAAATCTCTTACACAACAACTTGCATGCTTTCAATTCCGCCCTCCAATGCCGTAATAGTATCTTCGAATAGGATGGTGTTGAGAGTAGTTGATTGCTCTTCTATGTTATGCAGGTAGATACCCAAATATGGTCAGGACTTTCGTTTCTTATGCAACCTAATTTTGTTTTCTCAAAAGATATCTTGTCCTCACTTGATATTCTCTGGCCTTTATATTTGCTTGGCCATATGAATTTCATATCAACTCTGGTCGAGGTTCCCGGCTGGAGTTCCTTTTGTGTGGGTAGTCTGAACTATCTTCAAATGCCCTCTCACAAGATTTCAATTTGCCATTATTTCTTAATGTATTGCCCATCTATCTCTCTTGACAATCTTTAATTCTCTACAGATGTCTTATCCCAGATCAGTACTCCAGCCGCCGCGATCGTGATGTATTACGATGACATCCGCAGCGTCTCCAAAATAGAAATCCAATGGCAATGAATAATATAGCTAGATAATAATTGAAACGCCAATTATATTTCTATCAGGTCTTTAGTATTCATTTCTGTTATCTACCGCCATCGCGGGGTATCCAAAATCAAAAGTTGCCAGATAGGCGAATCTTGGGATTGCGTGATTCTGATAGGGGTTGCACCATCGACAAGCCGGTTACCTGGAACCTTTTTATAACCGAGCGTAACCCACGAGGCGATCTATATGGATATTCCCCGCAGGCCTTGAGTGCTAGACACGGATTCTGGCCGGTATTTCGGCAATGTTGAGTTTCGGTCGTGGATGCGTGGTTTGGTGATCGCTAGAAGAAAGTGCCTGAACACCAGGAAAGGGACAAGATGGCTACCAAATTGAGAGTCCTACCAGCTACGCTGCTATTGATCAAAATGAACAACACGTATTGTAGTCTTCTGACGAAATTGTCTGGTACTTGGCCATCTTGCATCGTCTCCCGTCTGTCATACACGGAATCGGGATACAGCCAATCAATCCAAGAACAATCCAATCAATGATCCTTGAATACCTCCAATCATCATCTCCAATCCTCTTAATCATCAAATCTCTCATATCACTCACTGTCGTGCTAATTCCGCACGTAACATCCCTGGAGTTGAGTGATTGATAGTCCAAATAACACCATCGCCCCGTGTGGGGATCTCACCCCGACACCGGTCTCTCCCACGATGTCTCTTTGAGAAAAAGCTCGTCACGTCATTGGAAGAATTGCGGGCATGGGATAACACATCCAAGCGTGATTCGACGAATCCTACATGACGCCATGCGCTATGCTCTTCGGGAGTCTGTTAGGTTACTTGCATCCGTTGAAAAGGATCGGATTGCCTGATTTGTCGAACGGACGGTAGATTATTGAAAAGGCTCGTTACCCCTCGGAAAGTTTGGATTTATAATTTTCTTCGTGAAGAGAAGTGCTGTTATTTGAGGAAGGGCGTGTTGTGTTTATTGACTTGGACCGCCTAATCAGTCTGATATTGCATGCAGATATATGGTATAGATTTCAGCACGATGAGCGCATACCTCTCCCTTTCGGCCGAACCGGCTTTCGGAGCGCGGATACCGCTCTCATTTGTAACGGATTCATCGCAAGAACATCCTGTGTCTCAGACATCATCAGACTCTCAGCCTCGATATACACCACCTACCGATTTGACGACACAAGACCAAGCAAGCGACTCTGAGACTCAACACCCTATACCATCTTCTCAAACAGTTTTGCTATTGCATGGTTTACGGCAACCATACAAAATCACCGACGATCACCCAGTCCCCAGTACGAAGCATGATCATGAACTACTAGTTCGAACTGATACTATTGGACTGAATCCCATCGACTGGAAGTCACCGTAAGTCCGATACTCGCCTGTGATATATTACAGCTACTAATAAACTCTTCAGTGATTACGGCTTTGCCATCCCCGAGTTACCATACATCTCCGGCCGCGAAGCATCAGGCACCGTCGTCCTCGCCCCTCAAACCCCCTCAAGAATCAAATCAGGCGACAAAGTAATCGTCATATCAACAGACTACCGCGATCTCCGCAAAGCAACATACCAACAATACGTAGTCGCCTCAGACTTTAACGTCGTGAGAATTCCAAAAGAAATCACAATCAAGCAAGGCGCTACGCTCGGAGTCGCATACGTGGCGGCAGCTCTATCGCTGGGAATTTGTCTCGGCGTTGATTTTACATCTGTTCAGGATGGTCCTAATATTCTTAACCTTGTGAGAGAGGTACCTGAAGAAGCACTTCCGGAAGATATTAGAGGAGAGTGCTTGAATAGTATCTTACCGAATGAGGGTGCCAAGGCTGGGGATTGGATCGCTATTTGGGGCGGGTCTTCCACTTCAGCTGTTCTGGCTGTTCAACTTGCTCGTCTTGTTGGACTGAAGGTTGCTTTGGTTGTTGATAACGCAAAGCATGGAGTTCGAATTTCCGAGAATCCCGTTCTTCGACCGGATCTGTTGGTTGATAGCCATGATCCCGAACGAGCTGTTGCTGTTCTCCGCGCCAATACCAAAGGTAAACTTCGTTTCGGTATCGACACAAGGGGCAAAGACACAGCTGAAGTGCTACTCCGCGCTCTTGGCCCTGAAGAACTTCACCGAAGCGCAGCGAATGTCACTTCACCGCCAAGCACTCCGCCCGCTGAGCCTATAGTTCCCGCCCATCTGGTCGGTATGAGTGGACTCCCCAAAACGGGCCAGTCAGTGGGCGTCATTTTCCATACTATCCCTTTCAAGCTGTATCACGAGGTACCGGAGGTTGGCGAAGTGCTATCAAGATGGCTGGAGAGGTTATTGTCAAGCCGTGCGCTTGTGCCACCCAGAATCATCGATGTTGAGGATGGTCTGCATAACGTGAACAGGGGGCTGGATAGGATGAGGAAGGGGGAGATTAGTGGAGGAAAGCTGGTGGTTGATTTGAATACAAGCCAATAGGGAGATTCCAAAGGTAGAACAAAATTTAAGAACAGAAGAGGTATCAGCATTATTGTTTACAGCCATGACTGTCAGTGCTTGCCTGAAACTTGGCGTAATGCTGACTCTGCTATTGGCTGCGTATTCCGTATAAGACTTGGACTTCTCCACGGCAGTACATGGATTTGGCTCCCAAGTATCAAAAGGGTGCAGCTAGACACCCATGTACGTACACTCAAGCGACTAGTCCAGAACGTTCTCTTCAGCTCCTTTTCAGGATTCTCTTTATCTTCCACTGTTACTCTTCTTTACTCTTTACCCAAGGACAAGCTGAATCCATCTCCTTCATCTCTCACAGTCCCAATGTCGTCAAGCAAATCATCACACGCTCTTCGAACAGAAGTTTCCAAACTAGCCAGACTATCCAATATTCAAGGTGGTCTACCACCTCTGATGAGGGGCCTACCAGTCCTGGCGATCATGGCCGGGGAGGCTATTGCAAAGACAACTAACACCACAAACATGGTTGAAGAGCGAATGCTTGGAGCGGATGAAGTATTCATACTGCAAAGTCCACCAGAATCAACAAAAATTACGGCTATGAATAATATTGGTCGGCCAGGCGTGAACTTGATGTGCCAAACATGCAGGCAGAAGATGGACAAGATCCAGAGGGTACGGGTGTTTGATATTTCACAGGTTCATAACTCTCCGAAAGGAGATCATCAAATATCTAGGAATGGAGACTTTCATAGTGATGTATGAGAGAGGTATGGAAGCCATCTGAGAAGAAATCCTCGGCTATTATCTTGTACAAAATCCAGTTATTCCGCTCTATCACCCAAATCACAACTCAATCTCATCTCCTTCTCAACGAAGACCCTGAATCTTTAAGCAGACTCCTATTCTACCAATTTCCGCAACGCTTGCTCAAAGTGCTTATACATAGTATAATGATTCTCATCCTCAAACTCATGCAGTTCACATCCTCGTATCCGCTCCGCCATATACCGAATCATCTGAATAGGTGCATTCGCATCCTTCTTCCCATGCCACATCTGAATGTTATCATACTGAACCTTCTCAAGCTCGAACCCCCAATCCTTTGACGTGAGGAGATTCATCTCGTACACCGCAGCGTCAGCTCCCTGGCGGAATGGCTCGTCGAGAACCATGTCCACCAACTCTTCTATGCTCATGGACTCTGGTTGTGGCTCTCCACTCTCAGCTTCTTCTTTCTTACGTTGATCTTCGAGCCATTTGTTGAGTCTTCTAGACACGGGGCCGGATAGGACAACCCATCTGATAGACAGGTACAGCATGTACAACGCCCCCCGGAGAGTCGATGGAGAATACTGCGCCCAGACTTTGAAGACTCGGCGGTAATATTCAACATGCGTCGTACCAGCCGCCCAATGCGGTGCTGTTGCAAAGAGTCCAACACTTGTAACTGCACGCTTTGGCAACGCGTAAGCACAAGCCAGAGCAAAAGGACCGCCGCCTGAGAGACCGAAAACAGAAAAATGGGGAATTTCATGTGCTTGAGCAAACTCCATCACATCAGTTGGCCAATCTATTATTTGATACTCAGGTTTAAACGTGGATAGCCCAAAGCCAGGTCTGTCGAGAGCTATGAGACGAACACCACAGCGTTGAGCAATCTCGTGAATAGGCTTAGCCTCAAGTCTGCAGGAGGGATATCCATGGAAGTAAAACACAGGCTTTCCATCTTGTTTTCCGAATTCCGCGAAACCTAGTGTTCGACCATCTGAGAGGCGAAAGGTTTGGTGGGTGGAGGAGGTAGTACTGAGTAAACGTTGGGTCGAGGACGTTGACCGGCTTCTAGCCGCCTGGACTGACATTTTGAGCATTTAATTGATGAAATAATGAGGGAATGTGTCGGGAAGTCTTGTGGTTATGAGATCGCAGGTTCATGTTATATAGCGGGTCAAGGCTTACACGCGGGATACGCGATACGAGAATACGGAATACGAGGCCAATCAGAAGTCACGATGATTCAGCTAGGGCAGCACCAAGAACTCCTTCATCAGGCTTCAGCATTACAAGCATGAATAGCTTCTAATTCTATGCGACCATCGATTTCCAGGGCATAAATCGGGTAGTCCCAATTAAACGGTCTTAGAGTAAGGCGACCAAAACACGCCATCAGCATCCCAAGTCTTCTTCACATCCCTCAAAACCTCCAACCTCTCTGTATCATACATATCACTCAAGTCCTTCCCAGGCCTCAAATTGTTCGGGAAACTCCTAGGCACCATCCCCTCATCACTCTTTCTAAAGCCCGCAATTACATCATCTAGAATTGGCCCGAACGCCTCTCGTGTCTTGTCCTCCTTAGCCACCATCACCATAAACGCATTGATGTTTCTATCCCTGCCCTCCACGAACTTCTCATCTTTAATCGCTGAAGTTTTGTCGATGTTGTATGCTGAGATGATGAGGCCTGATTGTTGAGCATCTGGGTAATTCTCCGTTGCGATGCGCCATTTTTCGAAACCAGCTTTGATAGCTTCGGCTGTGGTCTTGTGAAGACGACAGGATGCTATAGTTTTGTGACCGTGGTGAGAGTTGTATATGTTCATCTTGGCATTGACGTTCTCAAATGGCAATAGTTCTGTGTTTGCCACAACTGTCTTGCTGACAATATCGTCATGGAAGAGTAACGCTGTTGCTTTCTCAGCCTGCTCAGCGGGACCAAAATACTGGTATCCCAGAATGATGATTGGAGATCCAGCTGCTGGAGTGCCAGGCGGACTTCGTGCAAAGGCTAAACTCATGTATCCTTCGACTGGAGGGTTGCTCAGATCCAGAAAAGCCTTGATAGCGACGCCTAGTGCTGGAGCAGGAAAGATGAGCGACCTGGTCCAGATCTTGTTGTCCTCCATGTTGAGACTTGACAGTGGAAAGGCGGAAACAGTGAGCTCCGTTACGACACCGAGTCCATGACCCGCGCCACTGAGAACGTTGAAGAGAACTTGTCCCTTGCCCCTTGACGAAGAATCGACTTCTACAACATCGCCTGAAGCAGTAACAAGTCGGAACGAAACCATGTTATCCACCATCCATCCATGAAGGCCAATCTGGGCACTGTTTCCACCTCCAAGCATACTTCCCACAAAGCCAACGGCATCAGAGTTGGGAATGGGAGTGTAGTAACCCTCTTCTGCCAAAGTCTTCAATACCTCTCCGACGAGGACTCCACCGCCAACTTTCACTGTTCCTTCGTCCTTGTTCAGTACAATCGTCTTGAAGAGCTTCATGTCGAGGTACAAGGATGCTGAGTCCACGCTGACAAACGTTCCGTGGCCTCCGCCAGCAGCAACGATTGTAAGCTTGTTCTCTTTCGCGACACGAATAGCATCTTTCACATCTTTCTCGGTCTTTGGGGTGATAATGAGAGCAGGGCGTTCAATGTGTGTATCGGACCAGCGAGGGAGTTGCGGTGTATCATTGTTGGGAACGACATATTCGCATTGAAGCGACTCAACGCCCTTTATTTGAGCAGACATATTCACAAAGACAATTGGAGACAGTAAGATGGATTATTATTTATTATTTATCGGGCAAAGTCCCGTTCTTATAGTCTATCCTCCGAGTTGACGGATCTAGTGCTTACCTTTCTATGGGTATCTGACAAGGCTCACTTCCGAGATACCCGACTTCTAAGCCGTAGTAATATCACGATATCACATCAGCGGTATTATTCCAAGCACTAAGTAACTCCCATCCCCATTTCTCCAGACCATGTCATGTCAGGTCGCGTCAGCACGGCTAATCATCCATCCTAACCCACGAATCCGCCAGCCCCTTACACTTAACACACCACAAACTCCTCACCTTGAGCATATCCACGAACCCCCCCTGATCATCCCTAACCCTGTACGGCACATCTATCACAAGCTCGCACTGCAGACAAATAACCTGAAACACATTCTTCCCCTCTGCATTACAGGGAACACACCACCCCGGGCCTAGATGATGAGTAGTCTGGTTACATTTTGCGTTTCCGCAGTGGGAGAGAAACGTATCTCTTTCTACTTCATGCCTGTTGGCGGCTTGTTCGAAGTATACATCTTTGAGGCACCGAAGGCACATTGTCTTGGAGCCTGTGAATGAGGCGTGGCAGCGGGGGCAGATGCGGGATTGGGGGTTGAAGACTGGTACGATATAGCCACGGAGGAAGGCTTGGCGGATGTACGATACGTTCTCGTCAGTCATTGTTGTGACGGGCGATTGGGTAACGTTACCTGGTTGACACATTCTGTATTGGTTGGGTGAGAATTTTGTCTTGAAATGGCTATGTTGAAGCGTTAATATTGGAACTATTGTTGGATGTCGATGTCTTTGGACATGAAGAACCACTTATACTTATAGAAATTATGGTATCGATCGCCGACTTGGCTCTTCTTGAGTGTGCAAGCGAACCAAGGTCTTGTTCAATTGAGACGCGATATGCCTTGTTCCTCAAGCGTACTCTGTTCCTTCAACACAAAGCGCTTGCATTCCATGTCGGCGAGCAAGGTAACAAGAACAGGCCCCAGAAATCACACGTTCACCACTGGATTAAATGTTCATAAATCGGTCATAACAATCGTGTTCAATTCTCAAAGATGTCTCATGTATTCGTCGTAGTACCCAATATCTCCGTCGTGAATCGTCTCTCGTATGCCCATCACCACATCCATGTGCTCAAAGTGCCGGTCCTTCCCACTGCTCACGACGCAGTCTAACAAGCCAAGACTGTTTATGCGGGAACGAAATCTGTTTCTCGCGCGAAAACCCAGTAAACTCTAGACCCTGCAGAAACCTACTCATTGTCAGTGCCGAACAAGCATGCTTCAAGGAACAGACTCACCTGGCATTGTCCACTCTCGGCTCAAGGCATATACTCATTGTTCGGTAATCTGATGTCAAGCACCAATGCACCAATCCCGTCAACCAGATTGGAACCCGTCCTCTTGCCCACTCTTCTCCGATGAACACGTGAAGGCCTCTGTCCCAATCTGCAGCATCGCTACCGAGATGCTGACCAAGAATGTCTTCTTTGACCCAGTAGATCTCAAAGTAACCAAATGGTACGCCGTCCCATTGTCCAATTACAGGGAACGAGTTGGCTTGGTTCAGCGACTTGGTGAGGAATTGTTGATCATACTCGCCCCAAAAGGCACTCACTCGAGGCTTCTTCATCCACATCTCCAACAAGGCTGCGTCATTCATCGTAGAAAGGTGAGTCTGCTCAGGCGGTTTTGGTCCAACAGGTCCGAGGTAAGGTACTGGATTGGGTGAAATGGAAGCAACTCGGAATGAAAGGTACTGATTAACACTCGGGACAAATCTCGTGTAGAAGACTTCGCCCATTCTAGGTGGCTTTGGTCTCATCGGGTGGCGGATATTATTCGTAAAAATGTATTGAAGAGGAGCAGGCGGGTAGTAAGTCGGAAGATGAGAGCTCGAAAAGAAGGGTCCGATAGGAAAGCTTGGCGGGTTCGACACCGATGTTGGAGTTGGTCCACCAGGAAGATCATGATCTACTCGATTCAGAGATGAATGCGGCGAATGGCGTTGGAAAGTCTTGTGGAACGGCGATGGTGGTTCCATAGGTAAAGGTGAATTCGGGCGACTCCCAATAGGTGATCCAGGAACAGAATCGTAATTCGCACCAGCTTTGTTAGGCTGCAAAGAGAAGAGAAAAAGCCGACCAGGGAGTTGCCAAAACATGCGTCTCGAGACAAACATATCAGACCAATCCTCCCCGTTATCATCCAAACTCGTTCCAACAGCACTGCTCCCCGACGTTATGAGTCCCATGCGCTCAAGCTTGGGGATCAAATTGCGACCTCGGAGCACTCCATCGCGCTTGATGTTGATCCTCCATTCACCACGAGGTTTCGCAGCTTGAGGCGTCTTCTCCGCTGCCTGAGCAGGAACTTGCGGCGCAGGTTCGGGCTGGTGAAAGTACCAGTATAGTGTAATCCACAGCATCATAGCAATCTGTCGTGTAGGACTCGCAGCGGGTTTGAACTCGGAGCTCGAAGGGTTCGCGATAGACGAGATGAAGAGGTTATCGCCCTGCAGCGTCGGTTTAGCGAAAGAGTGAATCTGCCTCTTCGCCTTCCCATCCAGCGCAACACCATTCTCTCTATTCTCAACATCCTGCTTGTCCGTATCATCATCAGATCCATCATCGCTCTCCGTGTTCAGCACAACAGTCCACCCCACAGGAAACGCATTATGATGCGTGTTCAACTCATGGCTCTTGAAGCCGAGACCTGCAAAGACGGGTGTGACAGTAAAGGTCTGCCCATCTGGCAGGCGGATGACCTGGGGAGCCATAATCGCGCGCTTCTTCCTTTTTCGGGGCTTATCCGTGGACTAATCGGGGGGTGGTGGGCGCTGTAGTGTTGCGCTTGCGGGGGATCGGCTGGAGACGGGAGGGAAAAGTTGACTTATGTTTGAACTGGGTTTAGGTCGGTGCTAAAGCTCCTGGACAAGAGTTCCAGAA
>JAAOAM010000441.1:0-86329 GCA_013396015.1 Fusarium mexicanum
TAATATATAAAAAAAGCTTAACCTAAAGAAAGTTTTATAATAATATATATCCCCTGTTTATACTAATAGTACACTAATATTCTAGGCATAACAGTTACGTGCTCTATTACGTAATTAATTTACCTTTTTTGCCAATAATACTAACATTATGACTTTAGGTCTTTGACTTTAGGCTCCTAAACCTACATAAAACTTAATACATTTTCCCCCTGAACCCTGCGATTACCTCTCCTTTATCAATTTCGCAGTACGCCGTCCCCCTCGATCAGAAGGTATTCGGGTTGGATGACTTACTGTTGGAGCGTGTTGGATGATTGAAGCGCGGCTGCAGGGATCGACAGTGTAGTCTTTTGAAGTAGGTTGCAGGAGGAAGATTTGGGCCAGCTAAAGAGCAAGGCTCTTAAGCTGGCCTATCTGTGGTAAGGTTCAGGCTGCGAATAAGGCTGCTAACTTAATAAAGCTTTGCCTCCTAAAAGGCAATTAATATTTAAATTATACTAGACTTTGGAAATGCTTGGATATACCTTTCGAGGCTAACTTGTAAACTTAAAAAATAATGATATATATATTAATATAATTAAGACTAAGAAAAAAGTTTAGAGTAATTAGAAGGTAGTAGTAAAGTTAAGTTTATAAGTTAATTATAAGGTTAGAAAATACACTTTGACTTTAATATAATAGTTCTATTTAGTACTAAGTAAAAGTATATATATATAAGGGTATATAACTTTAACAATGTTAGTTTAACTCTATTTAATATACAGGTTAAACAGGGTTCGTTTAACTCTTTTTATATAAGTCAAATAGTATGTATTTAACTCTTACAGAGTAGGTAACTGCTTATTAGTAAAGAAAATCGTAGGGGGTGTCTATTACGTGTATTAGACTAGACTAGTTAGGCCGTGACAAGACGGGTATTTAAGTATCTTTCAAGGCTTCAGGGAAGTTGAAGTAATCTATTTTAACCTTAGCTCTGGAAAGTTAGGGTTCTGTTAAGTTGCTGCTACATGTATATTCCTTTAGTGACTAAATACTATTAACTCCTCTTCTATGAAAATCTACTACTATAAACGTATATTCCCCTGCAATAACAACACGCTTGCCAGCACACGCAGTTTCACCAAATTGGCCCTGTGGCATGAGGCAGACTATTTCATCTCCATACGTTATCCAACGGTCGTCTCCAATGTCATCACAGAAGACATTGTTGTATACGCAATCCGGGTAAAGCTGGTTCGGGGCAGTCGGCTCCACCATCTCAACAGTATTTGAATTTGACTCCCATAACAGGGATCGGAATTCTTCGATATTCCAATCTAAAAATGTAATTCCAACTGCTTCGTCATTCGAAGAAAACGAGAGATCGACTACCAGAATGTTGTCAAATGTCGTCGGAAAGTGTTCTGCCCAGCTGACCATGTTTTGGCAACACCCTGTTCTCGTATCGATTATTGCCGCTGTAGACTCTGTTGTGACTAGAAGTTTTGTTGCATTGGATGAGAAAGCCCACCGGTTGACTCTGAGATAATCTTTCAAACACCATTGTCGTTGGCCACTAGCTACATCCCACAAGTCTAAATCTCGACCTTTGTTTGCCACTAACCACTTTGCATTTGGCCCAGGGGAGAAGTCGATCTTTGCGATCCAGTAAGTCGTGCCCACTATGTCCACTATGTTCACGAATGTCGCTGTGGTTCCCTGTAGCCTCCACAGGCCCAGCTCTTGTGACTTGAGTTCAGTTGCCAGCATATTTCCATTTGAACTGATGGCTAATTCATGCGTCCATTCAAACTCGCCTGTAATGGTTTGTTTTAGTGACCCTTCTTCTAGATCCCATATCGATAGAGCGCAGTCGTAATTGACTGTTGCAAGTGTCTTTCCGTCCAGAGCGATCACCATTTTCATGATCCGGTCAAGATTAGAGATATATAAAGGTGGTGGCGTAATATCATCGTGAACAGCTAGCAACTCTGGTTTGCCTCCTCTTCTGCAACCAGACTGTAACGGCAAATGGAAGATTGATAAGACGGAAGCTCCAGCTGCTATCATCTCGCTGTTGGGGAAAAATGCAACATTCATCCCAGGGCTATCTCCGACGCATTTGATCGTATGTCGATGTGAGATCTGCCCTTGATCCCGAACCCAAACCCAGATTTCGTCGCTAGACCATGACGTCAGCAAGTTGCCGCATGGCGAGATGGTGACGGCTTGGCAATAGTCAAGACAGCCATGAACACCAACAAAGACTGTGACTGGTTCGGTTTTTCCACAGACGTTGAGAAGGTATATTTCACCGCTAGCCTTGATCAAAGCAATTGTAAATTCGGTGTCGCTCAACGCTCGAAGAGAAATGTCGGTTCCGCCGTCGAGAACGACGTTGGATATTGTTTGACGATGACACCCAGTCTCGAAGTCCCACAATCGTAGCATCGAATCTCCTGACAATGTTGCGATTAGGGAGTCCTTGGCACAAATAGCACAACTTTTGAAGTATTTCTCACAAGTCACAAGCACATGCCGTCGGGTCAGCTCCTCGGGTGACTGTATCGTATCCCACACAAATACTTCTTTTTCTTGTGTCACCGCTGTGATGATCCTCTGATCTTCCGAAAAGGCCACTGCTAGGAATGAATATCTTCTAGGTTGATCATAAGGG
The DNA here is from genome assembly GCA_013396015.1 of Fusarium mexicanum. Lineage (NCBI taxonomy): Eukaryota > Fungi > Ascomycota > Sordariomycetes > Hypocreales > Nectriaceae > Fusarium > Fusarium mexicanum. Next base: position 2,657 of record JAAOAM010000441.1, read on the forward strand.
AATCTTCGAATGACAATACCCGTTGAAATATCGATCAGACACAAGTTCGATGGAGCAGTGGCCGCCACCAGGCAACCATCTGGTGAAATTGCGAGTGGGGATGGCCTCTGTGGCTCAATGAATTCGCTCACAAGGGCTCTTTCTCTGGCAATGAGACCACCCCGAATGCTTCGAATGCTTGCCATACGCATCTCCTGACACTCCATAGCAAGTCTCTTGACTGTATTCCGTGGGTCGCTCAGTACTAAAGAAGCACCATAGGTTTGAAGTGGGTATTCCTGTATTGTCGTTCCGTGGTCCTGAATAAACTTCTGTGCATCGCTTAGGAGCTCGCTTAAACTATCTCTTCTCTCATATTCAGTTTTACAACTCTATGGTATGTTAGCTTTGTTATCCTTCTATATCCAAGTAAACCTCGTATTAAGTCAACTTACGGATAGTAAGTTCAGAAGTTTTCTGATGGCTGCTCCCCCTTCAGGTAATTCTTTCAAGATTGAAAGAGCTTCGAACCAATGGAGGACGTGTTTCGTGAAAAACGTATAAATTATTTCCCAGTCTACTCCCTTTTCACTTCGCACCAAATGATGTACCCAGTACACGCATGCGTATTCGAGATCATCAGGGATGTTTGCTGCAACCTGGTCTCTATCGATGTCTCCTGTTCTTGTTGTTGGCTTTGGTAGCATGCAGAGGTTCTTTTGGAGACCAGGAAGTGGTAAGCCAATGCGCCTTCCTTGCAACATTCGGCTAGTGCATCGCTCTGCTAGGAAACCATGTATATCCGAAGCATTAATCCTTAAAGGGTCTGAAACCTCCCCGGCGTCTGCCAGAAGGAAGTCGGCAAATGATTTATGGATAAGCTCCACAGGCGATCCTTCATCATCAGAAACATGTATCACTGCGTGAAGACTCTTCAGCCAGCCATTGACTGAACTCTCCCTCATTTCGAGAAGGCTACTCAAGGCCTTTCTAGTCAAGGGCTTTGTGAGTAAGACGAGAGACCCCAGGATATGCCGCAGCTCTGTACATTCTCCACCATTCAACGGTTCGGGTGTGCCATCCTCTTCCCATTCCCCGTTCAGTACTGCCTTCATAATCGGCACGTACATCTGGTCGAGCTGCTTGACGCTGACTAGACGATTGCTTATCCAGTCTTCGAGTCTGCGAACTGGATCTCTCTTACTTATATAACGGAGGAGGGTTGAGATGTAGACGAATAATGGAAAGGGGTGCGTAGCATGGCGAACTATAATATCGTACTGTTCAGAACTTGGCCAAGATTGCCTTTCGATAAACCTTTTTTGACAAATCTCGGTGAGGCCGTGGCTCAGTACGATCTCAATCTCAGATCTTGTCTCCTTTTTGAAATCTTCATGAAGTGCAATTGTTTGGCAAAGGCCAGGATATGGGGGGACGCGCCTACTGGTGAACAAAACACAAAGCCGAAGCGCTTTTATTTGTTCGAGAGACGCGAATTTCTGGAGTAATAGAGGTATGTCCTTTGGGCGTGTACATTCGTCAAGGGCATCAATAATGATGATTCTTGGAAATCTGCCGTTTTTGGGATTGAGAGTGTTCAAAGGATTGAAGATAAGGATTTCGAACTGCTTTGACAGAGCCATCTTCTCAAGTCCTTGTATAGTTAGACTGTCCAGTGATTGTCTGAGAGCATTCGGGTAGTCAGGGATTGTCTCTATAAGCTGGCTTGTGATTGTTGAAAAAATTCGACAGGTGTCATTGCGTAACTCATCACCACGCCTGAAGAAATACCCAGCTGCTAGCCGGTTTTCCTGTCTAAAGTCATTGACTAGGGTACGTGCCAGAGTTGACTTTCCTGTTCCAGCAGGGGCGTGTAGCCATATAAGTGATTTTGCCTTGAGATCCAGAACCTGAGAGCGAATGATGGATCGAACGTGGTTTCTAGTGTCTTCGTGGCACTTAGGGTGTTCTTCTAGATCTTTACTGTCATATCGTGCCTCGTACGCGATTGGAAGGGAAATTAATGAATCAGTGTCGTTGTTCAAGAGGCTGGGTCATCATTAGCACGCGGGTGGGTAAGCGGCAAGGCTCTAAAGTGAAGCTGTTGAGCTGCTTTTTTGGGAACAGAACAGTATTCATTTTGTACCAGTCACTCACAAATTAAAAACCTGATCTCCCTTTACTTCTTGGGACCCTAGCACTTGGTTGTGTACGGCGGCGGCCTGGGCGCTAGCTGTAAACATCGTTACCGATTTCGTCAGGTTGGTTTGATCCAGTCACCTCTCTCTTGTGAAGGAGACCAGATCCGTTGTGACGGGGACAAATATTTAAAGCATTTTGCTGACACTGGCTGAAATACTGAATGCCTCAGGCTAAAAATGTTTAATGCAAGTGCATCCACATCTGGCCAACTTGGCAATGCTGCATGGCCTCGACCTTGAGCCGGAATTCGCTGCATGCAGCATCCGGACCAATAAAAGGCTCCCATTCCTTCTTGAGATGCTCCTGCACAGTGGACTTTGGGCACCAAATAAACTTGCGCTGTAAGCAAACACACAGGCGGTGCCGAGGTTCGACTGCAACAGGTGGACTAGGCCAACAAGTCAAGTAATGTTAAAGTTTGAATTCACTATTTTCCGAAGTGTCACGGATTAACCCAAACCACATGGTATATATTCTTCCATTTGGGACAGCTGAGGTAAGCTTTAGGCATGACTTTCGCCGCTCTAATCTTCATCGATGCGTTAGACATCATGAAGCAGTTTTCATCGTTCTCTTGGCCTTACAGCCTTTGCAGAACCACACCACTGCTGAGTCTCTTCTCAAAGGCCTAGTCTGGTATGGTGAACTTGTCCCAATTTCACTTTGCATTCCACTGTATACTATATGCATAACTCGACCCGGTTTCAGAAATGGTCATAGGAGCAGAAGGATCTTTTTGTGTCGGAAACACGCGTTGGTCACTCCTATCCCAGAGTTGTCATTCAGAGCTACCTTAATATTCTCGTTCTAGTTGAAGCTATTGAGTCCATCTCTCATTAGTTTATCCATTTACCATGTTTGCTGGTGTTGCTGTCTCCCCGAGTCAATGATTAATTGTCAACGAATGACGATGGCTTATAGGCCTTGATACATCTATCAGTAAGGATTCTACAAAAAAGCTCATGAGGATTCTGGGATGATGGTACACCACTGCCGGTCAGGCGATATGCCACAATACGTGGAGTTACATGAAGAGTCTCTATCCTCTAATTGAATACCTGATCACCACTGATGAGCTGATTTCCGAGGACCTGGTTCTTAATCTCCCCCCAATTGTTATTTTCAATTTTGGGACCATGCGACTGAATTGTCGTTAGAATGATGGTTTCCACTGGGGAATGGCTAGCTTACAGTTTCTTCTGGTTTCGCACCAGGCTCGACCGAGGCTTTCTGAATAGCGCCAAGAACACTTTTATATCCAGGGCTGTCTTCGTCAGCAAACTTACACATAGTCTCATGGTTTGCATCAATAGATGCGTGGTCTCCATATCCGTGGACTCGAGCATTTAATTCCGGAACCACCTAATAAACTGTGTGAGATTGCAAACCAGCTAGTCGCAGATCAGATAAAATTTACGCACCAGAACTTTGTGTAGTTTCTTTGTCTCGTGAAAGAAGGTTACATGGATCTCTTTCCCTTCTCGAATCCGCTTGTTTAATACTGTGGCAAAGTTCTCTGCCAGGATTCTCAATTTCTCTGACTTTTCTTCCAGATCATGGACCTTTTGGCTATCGGTTGCCCAAATGAAGTTAACCATTGAGCTAAGGACACTGCCAAAAGGGGCGACCGGAGAGCCATGAAATGGCGTTCCTAAGAAGATCATACCGCGGGTATTGCTCGCGATTATAGCAGGATTGTCGTTACTACCAACCAATGTGCCTTTCACGATGATCTAGACGACTTCGTCAATCTAGACATAATTGACGGTACTTGGCGTTCTTACCTGAGCACAGATCAAGCCACCGAGGCTGTGTGCAACGAAGATCAGCGGGCGATCAGCCTGGAGATGAATGTTTAGCAAGAGCGCGGGAAAGTAAGGGCGGGGGGGGTTCTCTCACTGTTTCTGTCTTAGATCTCAACGTGACGAGCCTTTCGCATAGATCGACCGCATGTGACTCCATTACTTGGGTCGTCACTTCATCATTCCAATTGAACTTGGTCACATCGGCATCATATCCAAAGGTAAGGATACGAGCATTTTTAATATCGCCAGTAAGTAGCCTATCTGGCCAAAAGACTCCGTTCTTTGTCCAAGTTGATCGGCGGTTGCCAAACAGTCCATGAACAAAGACAATACTGATTCATGAACGATTAATAGGTATTCATGGCTTGATTTAAATCATACATACTCTAGCTTAGCATCTTCTGGCGATGCTATTTGTTCCAGGCCGAGTTGCGCCATCTTGACAAGTTACAGTCTTAGGAATACCCAATTCGAATAAACAAAGGCCTGTGTGAGAGCAAGAGAAGATAAATTTTAATCACTTCAATATCAGGCTCTTATACCCAATCGACATCCCTACATTCCAGAGCTGAAACACGGTTATCTCAAGATCATTTGGGGCTGCGCCCGGCTACAGTGTACCCTATTCTTTGAGCCATGATCTTATCAGCCACTTCCTCGTAATATGTCAGCTGGACATCAAAAGTCTGCATAATGCATATTGAGGCCTTCCAAAGTGGAGATACATCATTTTCTATTGGGCATTGCTCGCGAAGTGATGTTGGCCAAGAGTCGAAGTGGTTGTTCAGCCGGCCTGATCTTCTAACCGGCATTGCCGATCACAAGTTTCCACCAATCGTACGAGTTCTTATCAAGAAAGACCTTTCCAGTCATGCAGTCTGCCAAGATAGTTGGGAAATTCCGGCTACTGGATGGCCAACAAGGATTTACTTGTTATCAAGGGTTATGTCATTTTTGATGGACTCAGGTTACGTAAAATGATAACAGCGGTGTTTTGTGTACATTGTGCGGCGTTCCTTTGTCATCTTACCTCCGCTGTGCGTTCTCTTGAAGGTATTGAATGTATGTATACTCACAAGTATTCCAAGAATATAGCCATTCAAACGATGTCTTCGTCTTACACAAATCCCTGCGCGAAGGTTTAGAACTCGGTCGGTAGAAACTAATATATTGGCGGTGAACAGACTTTCGTCCTGTACGTGTTGATAGCCAAGCAGTTATATCCACAAGCTAACCCAGCAGTGAGTCCGAGCCAACTATAAGGTAGGACTACGGCCTGTATTAATACTTCGAAAATTCTAAAAATGAAAGCCACTTTATAAAGATATGAGCAAAGAACTGGCAGAGTACATAAAGTTTGGAACAGATCTCCAAGTGGATTTTTGGTTCCGAATCTAATAACTTTTTGTAACAAGGCTTTCATGATTCACGACAGAGACAGAGCAGTGACGGAGACGGGCAAATGGTTCCTTACAGGAAACGAGTTTGATCGATGGAGATCTCAATCGAAATTTGTGGCTATATGGCAAAAGTAACTATGGCAGGAGGACATTCAGATAACATCCAGCTAATATATTTCCCAGCTAGTTGCGGAAAGACTATTTTATGCTAAATGTGCTATGATATACTCGATAAGTCTAAAATCTTTTATAGCTCTTCTATTATCAATCAACTCGAGGTGGATTGCATAGACGATGATAATGAAGCGGTGATATACCATTACTTTACTGTCACGCACGATCGATCTCGGACTTATTGCATGTTGCTCCAGTCAGTTCATCACAGGTGGCTAGCTACAACAACAGTACTTGAATCTTGATAGAAGATTTATAAGAAGAGGCGTGACAAGGACCTTGCAGACGACGAGGCTAGGCTTATAGTCATATTCAAAGCTCTTGCAAAGACGCTTTCAGCTCTTATGTCATCATAGACTCTCTTGACGAAAGTACTGACCACCCTGGATTACGGTCAGTTCTACCTCAATTACATGACCTTTCAATTCCCGGTATATGATCTTGGTAATTAGCAGTACAACGGTCCCGCGCGAAACCAAGTCACGCATAAGAAGTCTAAGTACTGAACAAGTTCAAGTCACTAGCCAAGATGTTGAAACAGATATTGAGCTTCATCTTCGGAAATTCAACCTTGAGCAATGGGACGAGTCTCAAAGGAGGTAAATTGTGGAAAAGATGAAAGGGCGTGCAGGGGGGTCGTAAGTTGTCGAGAGCAGCAGCCTTGAACACAACACTGAACTAAGTTTATGTTTCAATGCGCCGCTGGTCAGTTGATAGGAATCCAGAATTGCTATGATAATGAGGAGCTCAAACAGGCACTGAATACTCTCCCAAAGACCGCCGGAGACTTACAATAGGATCCTAAAGGAGGCCAAGTCGCCTGCTGGTATTACAAAGCTCAGAACAGTTTTTGGTTGGGTTCTATACTCTAGACGGCCCATGCGAATCGAAGAGCTCCGAGAAACTACCACCTTTGGTTGTAAAGACAAGCCCTACTTCAACGAGAATAAACGACTCAATATGCGCCCGCCATTTTTGAATCAGTGCGCATTTCTCATAGCAATGGAAGATGGTCCGGACACTGCTGATATGTTCAATTTTGACGATGACAGAGCTGGGGCTGTTCATTCCAATCGAGGCCTATCTTGTTATTTACGGTTGTTTCTTCGCCTGACTCATCCAGACGTTTTTCAGCATTTTATTGATACTGAGAATCTGTGTGCTAATTATAGGCAGTTGGCTCCAACAGTTGAAGAAGCACATCCCGTTTTGAAGCGATAATCTTTTGCTTCTATTCTTCACCAGAACGATGTTCTCAAGGGATCCACCAACTTGACGCAAAGACTTCTCTTGTTGGACTATGCCTTGGAAAATTGGTACCACCATGCCCAAACGGTAAGCGACTCTTTGTTTAAAGAAGATATATCAGCTCTTTGCCAGGAGGTTCTCAAAACAACCTGGCACATCTACCGTTTGGTCGCATACGCAAAATCGGTCAACAAGATACGATCCAGCCAACTAAGGTACGCAAAGTCTTTACCCTTCAGCAATCCTAGGGTCCCGGGCAATTTCATTTTTATTGGTCTGAAATGTACTTAGATGCTGTCTTTCTCGAATACTATAAGGCTATTCCGTACTCTGTAGTGTAATTGAAGTCCGTGTCCGTGTCCGTGGCGCAGCAAGCTAATAATAAGCGGCCCGAAGTACAAGGATCACAACCCGCAGCGTATAATCCTACGGAGCTCAGCACATATAAGACTAGCCAAAGCCCTTGACTCTCTTTGAATCATTTCCCGACTTAATCTGTTCTTCAATATCCAAGATATACACCCTGCAAAAGTCATTCACAATGGCACCGAATCTAAAATCAGTTGTTTCCAAAAACATCCGCGATCACACTACACAAACAGTCCTCAGAAAAGCCCTGGAAGAAAAAGATGGAAAGTTCCTTGAGCAATCACCAGAGACCGCGGCTATGGTCCGTGAATGGGAGAGTCTCGGCGAGAAAAGGGGAAGACAGAGTTTAGAGACTGTTGATAAGGCTATACAGGAGAAGAAGCCGGATGTTGATGGTATGACGGATGAAGTGCTGAGTCGAATCAGCATTCATATTTCTTCGGTTGAAGAAGAAGACGGAGAACAGTCGGATGAGAAGATGAAGGATGAGGAGACGGCCAAGTTTAATGAGTATAAGCATCATCAGTTTATACAAAGATGGGGTTTGTTTCATGACTCGGATGGGCGTGATGAGGAGTGGTTCATCATTGATCCGCCTGTTCTTGAAGAAACGGATCCTGAATATCTGTGCGATATGTGTCGACACATTGACTTCAAAGTCCTTCTATCACAACGAGACTTACCGGGAAATCAACTACCAGGACAGTCCCGCATCTCAGTTTACGGCATTCCCGAGGTTATGGACGAGAACAGTCATTGTTCTTTCTGCAGACTCATTCGAAAGAGGGTTATTCAGGATGGGATACTCGCGGATGTTCATCCTGATGATTGGCCGGGGATGCAATTGAGTATCAGTACCCTAGATGATGGACCGAAGCTTCCTCTAAGACTGGAAGTCGAATTCTCAGATCTTGATCGTTCAAAAGTTTCAAGATTCGTGATACATCCAGTTGAACCTATGGAGAGTCAATCGAAGCCTCTTCAGGGTCTTGTGGTTCGGAAGGACTCTGCTGATATATCTCGCCTTCGAGAGTGGCTCCAGACATGCAACGAGGAGCATAAATCAACAGAAGCTGACTCTACGGAACATCTCAAGCCTCTCATGGGCACACTACAAGTCATTGATACTGTCGACAACTGCGTGAAGGAGGTCGACACTCCTTGCGACTACATCTGCCTTTCTTATGTCTGGGGAACTGGCAGCCAGACACAATACACTACCAAAACAAGAGGCCAGCTCAGTAGGCCTGGAGGTCTGGGGCACGACCTTCCGCAAACTATTCTTGATGCCATCAAGGTTACAAAGGAGCTCGGTATCCGTTACATCTGGATCGATGCTTTGTGTATCATGCAAGATGACAAGGACGACAAAGCTAGGATAATCTCTAACATGGGAACTATCTACGCCAATGCAACGTTATCAATCATGGCTTCTTCCAACGTCAACCCTACCGACGGACTGCCGGGCGTTGGTGTCACTCGATCACGGGAGCAGAGTATCGAAAAGCTCCAGGGAATCACTATTGCAGTCGCATTCCAAGACGCCAGACAAAGGTATTCTGATATTGAGGATACACTCTGGAATACCAGAGCGTGGACGTTCCAAGAACGAGTCCTCTCAAGGCGATCAGTCTACTTCACCGACTCTCAAATGTGCTTTGTCTGCCCCCACGGAGCCTGCTTCGAGGATACCGTTCCTGTCCCTGACCCCATTTCATACACGATCACGCCCTTCAATGACCATCTTCAACTAACATCTCGAATCCACAACTTGTGGATTCATATATGGTCTGATCCAACTCAAGCCGCATATATCAACAAAGCTTTCGCGACTGAAGATGACGTGACGATTTTTATCGGCGAAGACCCAACTACTGGCGAAGCTTCAGAGGACGGTGCTCCGTTGTACAAGTCCAAAGCGATTCCAAGTTCAGATACAATCGATGCACCTCTCATCAAGGGATATACGCTCTGGGAAGCGTACGCTCACGCTGTTGATGCTTATACAAAGAGAAACATGACTTGGCAGTCCGACGCCGTGAATGCCTTTATCGGTATTGCAGACCTTATTCGTCGCGGGACAAATACCAAGTTCTGGCACGCGATGCCGGAATTTGCTCTTACGCGATCTCTCTTATGGTACCCCAAAGAACCCCTCTCTCGAAGACGATCAGCAGATGGAAAGATTTTGTTTCCCAGTTGGTCCTGGGCAGCTTGGCAGGGGCACGTTGCGTATCGTGGCAGAGGTTTTCACAACGCCGTGTGCTATGAGCCAGCTAGTATGATAATGTGGCTGAAGTCAGCTACAGTTGACGAATTCATGGAGACGTTCGTACAAGTGGAGAGAACGCAGGAGGAAATCGACGAGAAGAGACGCCAGGCTGAGAATTCACGGCTTTTGTTGCACAAGATTGATTTGTGGTCGCTTTTGCATATTGACTGCTTCGAGCATGGATGGACGGTTGAGAACAACGAGGAGAGAAATCAGCACCTCTTTGTGCACGAGGTGTATCCGGGCATGAAATTTGAGTTTCCGATTAATCTTCCTGACGAGCCTATCGTGGAGTTGCCTTTCGAAGACACTTTGTACTTTCGTGCAAAAGCGGTGTCAGTTCGACTATGTGATAAGCCATCTGAGTCTTATTTGGCATCGCCTATACAGGATAACTTCATCCAGATAGGAGTTAATGATGAAGATCGATCAGCCAACAACCGTCGACCGCGGCAGCGTATCCTTTACCATCAAGGCTATCGTGCAGGAAGTCTAAATCTCAATGTACCACTTGAGGATCTCAACATCCCCTCAACAGCTGAAGAAGTCCAGAGTTCACCGGTGAAGTACATCCTCGTGGCCATATCTCGCGACAGTCTTCCTTATATTGCCCCTCCGCCCATTGGATGGGAAATTTACTGGGATGGCGATCCGATGAGAATGCAGTACGAGCTTCTCCAAGATGAATGGCTACAGCGCAGACGCTTGCCTGAAGCACCTGATGAGAGTGTGAAGCCAAGTACGGAGAAGGTTAATGAAACTGGAGATCCACGATGGGATATAGGCCGCTTTGGAACTACCACTGTATTGGATGTTTGTAACGTGCTGTTGCTTAGAGAGACGAGGGATGGAGTATCTGAGAGGGTTGGCGTTGGGAAGGTCCATTACTCGGCGTTCTTTGCTGCGAAGCCTGAGCCTGATGTATTCTATTTGAGATGAGTTGGTTTAAACTCATATGAATTTCGTCTTAACTCGTATAAGCTGGTCTAAACTGATACAAGTTGGCCTCAACTTATTAAGCCATCATCGTAAAATTTAGAAAGTTTAGCGTTGTGAGTAAATTTCACATACGTGTGCTAGTCCACTCTCCTTGTGCCAGCCACCTACTTCCTCGAGCGTCGCTTCTTAGTGGGCGGCTCCGAGTCCTCGTCTTCGTCATTCCGCTTCGCATTCGGCGTTCTCGGCGCGGGCAATGTAACGGGTCAATTTGGCGTCGGCGACCGCATCGCCGGCGTCAAAAACCCAGACGATGGCGGAGGGCAGAGCTTCGCGGACCGACATCTGGTTGTTGCTGTTGCTGAGCCACAACTATTCGTGATTCTATCAAAATTACGATGAATCTCGGTGTCCATGATATCTGGGCGACGCTCTGTATATCATGTATGACAAGGACGACAAAACCAGAATCATCTCCAGCCAACTACTTCCTGACTCGACCCCTCCTGGTAGACGGTTCCGGGTCCTCGTATTCTTCTTCTTTTTTGTCGTTTACCTCCCTCTCTGCTTCTGCAATTGCATCCTATTAACTAATTAGTACAGGGCTAAAGAATATGTAAGTAGTCATAAGTCTTATAATACCTTCAGTTGTTTGCAAGATCGGCCATTGTCATGGCCTCTAACGGCCTTTATCTTGCTAAAGGCCGCAAAAGCGGCAACAGCACTCCTCGAACTCCTCTGCTGGGACTCTTCGCGTCTTCTAAGCGGTGAGAGAGTCCGGGAGGCTGCTATAAGCTACCTCCTCCTTCTCCGTCTCCTCCTATTCATCTTGACAGTGCGACGAATGTTGACCAGGATAGCTCTGATAGTCATTGCCGGTATATCTATATGCAAATCAGCTCGCGATCGCTCATTCAACGCGCTTCTTCGCGGAACCCAAGGACGAAGACTTACCGGCGGCTGTGAGCTTTGACCGGCCAGTGGCCAAACTGGTCGAAGTAGAATTCATCATTTCTTTGGAATGTGTTTCTTTGGAAAGGAGAAATTTGACTGCCTTAATTCAGAGAACTGAAGATGACATGGGACGCAAGACGATGATACTGACGTTGAAGGTGGCTCTGAGAAGGATCTGAATATGATGTTGTGAAGAAAGCTGACCAACGATGCCAACTGAAAACCATGTCGTGTTTGAGGAGGCAGTGAGTCAGGGACTTTCCATCTGGTGACGGCCCGTCACTGCCATCCAGTTTTACCACGCAAAATCCTCGTCGTGTCCAGGATTACAAAATATCACAGGCTCAAGCATAAGTAACCATCTCTCGCTCCGCATAATTTTCTCTTCTTTTACTTGGTCAACTCTCTCTCTCTCTCTCCAAGGACGAAATGGCTGCTGCTCCTGTTCCGACACTCAGCATCACCGGGCCTGATGGCCATCCGCAGCCCGTGTCTCTTATTCCTCTTCCTCCCACGGCAGCCGAGTTGGCTTTGCTCCTGAAATTTCTCTCTCCGGATGTTGATATAGCCCCCCCTGGCCCCCTCGAAGTCCCTGCCGCCGGCAAGTTCTTCTCTTGCCATACAAACGCATTGAAAGGGGCATCAAGTATAAACCATTCATACACTCTGTATTACATCCCAGTATAAGTTTTATAGCCAATTTGCCTACGTATAGATGAGAAAACTTTGACTATCAGAGAGATCATGGCGAAAATGCGCCGTAAAATTGAAGCCGATATCGAGCGGAACCAGGAACGGAGACGGGCGGCCTTTTTGAATAAGAAGAAGCGAAGAATTCCGACGGATGAGCTCGCTGCTGCCGGTCTGGTCAAGAAGATGAATTATATCAGATAAAGAAATCTACCGGTGCCATATGGGCGCCCCAGGAATCCAACCCTTCACCCTCTGGCAAACCAACAAATCTTGTGCACCCTCCTCATCCTCGCCCTTCGACCCAATCGTAGCATAAATCGTGAACCCACATCTCTCCAACGTCTCAATCAACTTTAGCAGTATGATCCTCGTCTGGACAGTATCTGTCCCCGAAGGATTCCACGGCGTGTTTGCAAGATGGATCTTGGCGCGGTCAGATGTGATTTCTTTACGTCTTACATCACGACCAAATGTTTGAAGGATTGCGTCTGTGAGGTCTTTGGGTGGTGAGTCTACGATCTTCAGTTTATCGCTGTTGTCGAAGGATATACAGATCCAGTCGCACGGTGGTGGGATGGGATCTTGTTTTCGGAATATAAGTGAATCTAATACATCAGCTAAGTTATTCATATAAGATAGTCAGAAATCTTACCTTTGCTCTCGGACTTGAGCGTAATCTCCATAGCGCCCTGCAACATCCAACCCATATCAAACAACTTCTCCAGAGTTCTCAGCATTAACCTCCTCGAGTCATCGTTCCCATCGCATCTATGTAGCCAAGGTCTTCCACGAAGCCTGAATTCCATTGACTCCCCGTAAGGTTGAACATGTGAAAGACCCGGTGACCACCGGGCTGCGACGACTTCTTTGATGGCTGATACTTCTGATTCTGTGAAGTTGATGAGACGGATGCGGTCGAACATGTTGAAGGTCATGCAGGCGAATTGGGTTTGGAAGATGGGTGGTGATGAGGCCATTGTTTCTTGGAATGATGGGGGGAGGTCGGGGACCTTTTCGGGCGTTTCTGTGGCTTTGGAGGTAGACATCTTGAGATGAGTTTATAAATTACGTGTGATGCTAAATGATGAAAAGTACCATATGTTGGGTCTGTAAACTGATGTTGCGTGGAAATGTGTCGCTTCAAGGTAGGAATAGCGTCATTTGTTCTTAGTTGAAAGAACACCAGAACCCTTCTAGAAGAGAGTGGGTTCCGGGCGCTTTATACACAGGCCCAGGCTAACCAAGTTCTGTTGGTCCTGTTGCCTTAGCGTGGCTGTGCGGGGCGCAGGCGCAGCAGGATCACCACCCACCACCAAAGTAAAGTTACTGGCAGTTGGCTGCTAATAAACTGTGCTAGCCCTGCTGTACTTTCCAACAATATACACCCCTCTCAGGGAAATGACATATAAAGCTAGGCCAATAATCTCAAGGACTATAACAACAAGACTGGCAATAAATGTATAAGACTACAGCAGTAGTTATTAGCAATTATCAAATACACAAGAGTCAGATTATCTTACCATTTCTATGCACAGAGTTACCCAGGGGCCAGAGCTGTGCCCGGACCTGTTCTGGCATGACCAAGACCATAGGTCCCAGTCACCCTGAAGCAATTCTTTGTCGACAATGAAGTAAATAGTTGCGATAACCCAGGCTGCAATCACAGTACCAGAGCTGGCCAGCACGGCAACGGTATGTACCCAGCCGTCGCGCAATGACTGGGGCTATCCCAATGTTAGAAAATTGTGAATCGGCTTTAGGTAGTCTTTTCGTGAACTCACGAGACTGAGATGAGTTGCTAAAGCTATTATCTGGACAAAAGATGCAAATACTGCAATTGCTAGCATCAACCAAGTCGAGAACATGTTAACCGAGGCCCGTTGCGTTCCCCAGCGTTCCTCGTTTCTATCCACAGAGTTATATGTTTTTTCCCAAGTATTAACTCCATGGATAAGTAAACTCAGAATACTAAGATCGAGTAAGAGGATCAAGATGCGCAGGCAGAGTCTGACGGTATCAAAAGCACCCCGACGCTTATTCCGCGCACGGCGCCTCCTGAGGAGAACATGTTGATCGGAGACAGCTAAGAATGCCTTTGCAGCGTAGTCATCGTCGACTTCATCATGAGGGTCGAGCCGGTTCGAGTATGGCTCGTAGGCAGAGGGTGCACCAAGGTCCATGATGGTTTAGTATTGGGTCTTGGATGTAATTATGCTTGGTACGGGCTCTTCAAGTTTAATTATATGCGCGGGGGCCGTCATCTTCTTATGCTGTGATACTCAATGGTAAGTAAGTTGACGAATTTTCGTGTGGTAGTATCCCGATCATGTCAGCCGCATTCGGCAACACCGTTCCTTAAGCCTTGGTCCCTTTGGTGGCCCAATTATTTAGCATGTAGACAATGTAAGTAAGCTGACTATCAGCCGTCACGATAAAGCTTGACATTTTACCTACAATATGCTCACTGCATGTCAGCCAATCTAGACCACTTAGAGTAGCCTAAGATGCAAAGAGCTAAGTCGTTAGCCAGACTTGGGCGAGGTAGCTCCCCGCAGCTCTCTGCTCTAGGTACCTAGGGAGAGAAAATTCGCTTGCTACAGAACCTACCTAGGTAAAATACCTAACTTGTCAGCGTGGAAGAGCAGCTGAATATGTTGTTGTACCGGGCGTGGCTGTGCCCAGCCCTGTTTTGCTTACATGACAAGAACGTGATTAATGCGCTCCGTCGCGCAGCGGAAGCGTTGTGGTGAGAAACATCTTCAGTCCGCCATTTCGCCGGTAACCTCCACTGCTATGCAGCGCAAACACAGTCGTTAGAATTGCTTCTGGGAATCAATTAGTGGCCGGGGCACATCACTCAAGCAACAGCTTCACTACTTGCTGGCCATAAGCTGATCCTCACATCTTGGCAAACAAACCCCAGAGTCAGAGCAGCAATTGTCTTGTTTTTCATTCTCTCTCATCAAAGTTTTACAAGTCTAGTATACCGCGCTCCCCCTCCTCTCCCCGAAACTCCAATGCCTTCTACTACCGCCAACCATGTAGCCCAAATTCTACAAGCAAAAAAAGTAAAACTGCCGTGTTCTGTCATGCCGCCGCGCCGTTTTTTGTTTCGCCCAAATGATGATGATATGACTAGTATACAAGAATTTCTTTTTTCGTGAGTGGCTATTATTATCGCTTGCGTGTGTCCTTGCCCTTCTTCTTCCCTTTCTTTTTGTCCTTGGGCAGTTCGAGTTTCGTGTCTTTGAGTTGCTCTGCCATGTTGCTGAGCATGTAGTCGTCGATGGTGTGCATTTTGTGGCCCCACGCGTTGTACTCTGGTTCTTCTTCCACTTGAGGTGTGTCGAGATCATCGAGTCCGCCGTCGAGAACGGACTTGCCAGCGGGAGTACCTTGTCGCGCTGTTGATGTGCCAGAAGCATTGTTGCTGGGCTTCTCGGTAAAGTCAGCATCGTCGGCTTGGATTTCCTTCTCTGCAACACGGGCAGCTGCAACATCCTCTCTGTCTTCTGCTTGTTCGAGCGCCCGACCGACTCGTCGCTGGTCAGTATTGGTGTCAGGGCCGCCGAGGACTCTATCCAAGGCGGCGTCTGCAGCATCCAATCCTTCGCTCTTCGTGTCGAGTTTGTCGCTGAGGACGTCTCGTACAGACAGTTTGTTGAAGTAGTCGGTAGTGAATTCTCCTTCTTGAATCACCACATCATCTAGCATCTGCTTCTGCGAAGCTTTGCGAAGAATGTTGGCCTCAATTGTGTGTTCACTGACTAGACGGTAGATGTGTACATCGCGAGTCTGTCCAATACGATGGCATCGATCTTGACATTGCTTGTCCATGGCGGGGTTCCAATCTTGGTCGTAAAAGATGACGGTATCGGCACCTGTAAGATTGATGCCGAGACCGCCTGATCGAGTCGACAGGATGAAGCATAGAATTCGAGGGTCATTATTGAATCGGTCGGTAAGGATTTGTCGCTGTTCCACTTTGGTAGCACCATCCAAACGGAGATATTTGTGACCGTGAATGTTCAAGAATTGTTCCAGGATATCCAAGACCTTGGTCATCTGTGTAAAGATGAGGGCGCGATGACCACCAGTCTGAAGCTTTCGCAGTAGCTTGTCCAGAACCTGAAGCTTTCCGCAGTCGTATTGTAAGAGACGCTTATCGGGGAATTGAATGCTGAGTCGCATGCGTCCTTCATGCCAAGGATCTGGTGGTGCTTCTTTAGGTAGGAATGGCGCCCATCGGACGGGTTTCGAGAGTTTGAGGTCTTCGTCTGTAAATACTTCAATTCCTTTACGACCGAGGACAAATTGATCCATGTCTCTAGTCACAACCGCCGGTGTAACACATGAGAACTTCTCAATGATCGTCTTGAAGCTGTCGGCACGTTGATTGACGGTTGGTATCATCGACTGAATGAGTCTCGATTCCTCTTCGAACCAAGACATTACCATACGAGGAACTTTAGGCCGAGGCTTGTATGGCCTCTTGTCGGTACCAATAGTTAACAACTCTACCAAGTTCTTGCCATAAATGGGCTTCTTCTGGCGGCGTAGGGCATTAAGATACACGCAATGTTGAAGCTCTTCAAAACGTCCCCATCTTGCGCCGCTCTCCAAGTATGCGATATTCGATGCGACTGTTGAAGGGTCTAGGTGGTCGTTTGCTTGGTGTGCTCGGGTTCTCTGAGCCTCTTTAAGGTCCATTAATATTCGATGAGAGCTCAGTTGTGAGATTCGCTCAGCCTGTGTTGTGGAGAGGCTTTCGGATTGTGTGGGAATGAGGTTGAGGAAGCCAAGGCTGACGTCTTTCATGGGCTTGGGATCAAGAAGTAGCTTCTGAACCCTTTGCTCGATAAAGTCATAGTCTGAGACGACAGACTTGCTCATTCGGAAGGATGTCATGATGGGTCGGTCAACAAAGAGATCTGGGTGATTGCAGACCTTTCGCAGCTGCATGAGACAGTTGATGATGGACAGATAATTGCCAGAGTTGAGTGTCTCTTTAGTGTCATTCCGTGAGAGGAATCCATCGTACAGCTCACGTTGCCGCTTAGAGAGTCGGCAAAACTCAACGTGCTCATACTTGGCGGGCATTTGCTTCTCAACATCGGCTTTCAATCGTCGTAGTAGATAGGGTCGCAGAACCTTGTGTAGCTTCGAGATGATAGCTCGCGCCTCATCGTCCATCTGTTCTCTCCCACTCTCGAGAATTTGTGATTCAGGCTTTGCGAACCAATCGTGAAATTCCTGTAGGTCGGCGAAACCACCAACGCCATTCTCGGCCGGCATGAGGAAGAAGAGGAGTGACCAAAGTTCTGTGAGATTATTCTGAAGAGGTGTTCCTGTGAGTAGTAGCCTGGCTTGAGTATTGAAGCCAAGTAGGGTCTGCCATCTTTGAGATTTGAAGTTCTTGATGTTGTGTGCTTCATCAAGGATCATGTAGTGCCAGCGACGTCGCTTGAACACTTGTTGATCTTGAAGGACAAGTTGATATGAGGTAATACAAACATTCCACACATCATCGTTGTTCCAGCCTTGTCGCTTGCGTTTTCGTTCCTCCTGAGATCCGTAGTATGCCAAAATTTTAAAGCCAGGGCACCATTTCTTGAACTCCATTTCCCAATTGAGCATGACACTGGTAGGGACTACAACGAGATGCGGTCCCCAAACCTCGTGCTGACATGCTAGATGTGCAAGAAGAGCAATGGTCTGAATCGTCTTGCCGAGACCCATTTCATCAGCAAGAATACCATTGGTGCTGTTGGCGTAAAGACCTGCCAGCCAGTCAAGTCCATCGCGCTGATACTCTCGTAGTGTGCCTCTAAGAAGAAATGGTACATCAATCTTGTGATTTGATGATTGCTGTGGTGAAGCCGATCGACTTGGCCCAGTTTTGTCTACTACCATCATCTCCCCAGAAGAAGCTGTGTCCAGCTCAGATGGCTTGGTTTCTGATGTAGGAGGGGGAGACATACTATGAGCACGACTGGGAGGATTAGTTGGTTGTTCTGATGCTGATCTGTGGTTTTCCAAGGGTAGAGTTGGTGCCGATTCTTGTTCCTCGGTGGGTTCTGTCATGACAACCTGAGTGTCTTGAAGCGTGGAGTCCGCTGGGGCTTCAGTAACGGTATCACCATCAACCGGGACATCATTAGTCGCCGCGTCGGGTGCAATGGTCTCTGGGGGCGGTGTTGAGGTCTTCTGTGCAATATCGGCGGCCCTCTCCTCTTCTGTCGCTTTGGGCTTCTCAACAGATGCTCCCTCATCCTGAGCTTCACCATTGACCGTTAGCGTTGACTCTTCTGCGTCAGGCATCTCAGTGTCCCCATTCTCGGTTGGCTCCTCTGTCACAGCTTCATCGTTTATCTTCTTCAGCTCCGACTTGCCAAAAAGAAGTCCTAGGAGACCACCCCCAGCATCTTCATCAGACTCTTCTTCCGATTCATCATCCCCCTCCTCGTCACTATCCATATCGGTAGACCCCATATCATCATCCATATCAACAGACTCGTCGCTGGTGTCGGCATTTTCTTCCGCGGTTGCTTGAGCAGTATCGACTGCATCAGTGTCATCGCGGCTTGGTTCGGTGGTCGGTGTTTCTGCATCCGGCTTTTCGAGTTCTGGTATATGGGCATACTTCTCGCGCAGCTGTTCTTGTGTCAAGTTCTCATCACCAACATCCTTCAAGTCCTCCTCTTCGTCACCCTCTTCCTCATCTGAAGACATTATATCGCTGTCGGGGTCGTCCTCGTTATCTCCGTCCTCTCCCGACGCTAAGTCAAGGTCATCGTCATCGTCCATGCTCATGTCGTCGCTAAGATCATCGAATCCATCCTCTTCCTCTTCAGTAAGTTGCTCTGAGTCCAATCCTGCTCTCCGGGCTTGCAATTTCTGTTCAGAGAGGTTGACAGCTTCATTCAAAGCTGCCTTGACTCTCTTCTGCTCTTCTTGTTCCCATTCGACCAACCTTCGACGATTGACTTCAGCACGAACATTTTCCCATGTACCAAAAAGTGCCTTCATCACAACACGATACCGAGATATCCATATCGCCCTTTGTTCCGCTTCGATCTCCTCTTCTGACTTTGGTTGGCGCCGTAACCACTCGTCTCGACAGGCCTCGGCCACTTTTTTCGCGGTCAATCGATGCCGTTGTTGCTCAGCCAGCATCAGTTTTCGAAAATTCGTCATAGCCTTCACCATGTGGTCTTGTCGAGCCCATTGCCTGGGCGGCTCTTCCTCTGCTTCCGGAAGAAATACTGAGCAGCGCCCTTGGGAGAGTAGACCACCAGGTTCAACTTCTTGTTCGATTCGGAGAATGGCACGCGCGTCCTTGGCAGCCATTTCATCAGTATAAGGAGGGCCATCTTCAGAGGCAAGGAGTCCACCGTCCTCAACAGGGATGTCACCAGCTCGAGCCCAAAAGTCTTCAAAGTTCGTACTAATCTTCGGTTTCTTTCGGACTTGATCAGGATGCACCAGAGGAATATCGCCAGATCGTCCGACTCGTAACTTAATGCGGGGCGATCGATTGGTAACATTTTTCGATTCTTGAATGTCGTCTTTAATATCACTAAATCGTGCGGATCTCCTTGATCTAGTCGAGGCTTTTGGAGAAGGGCTTCGACGTCGGGTGGAACGGGAAGGACGGGTTTCTGTAGGCTTTTTTGAAGATTTTGGAGTCGACGCGGGTGTTTGCTTCGAGGGAGCTTTGGTGGCGGGGCTAGCTTTGTGTGAGCCGTTGGGCATCTTTCTCGAGTTGCCATTAGTCAACTGAATTTCTGCCTTTGGTTTGGAAGCATTGGAATTTGCGCCAGATCGTCTCGTGCTTCGAGTTTTTGTATTTGTTTCGATTGGGAGTGTATTGATGCGGCCCGATTTCCGACGTCCATTTTCCGTGAAAGACGTTGGGCCGTCGGCAGCTATCTTCTTCCATGGTGGCGACTCCGGCTTAATCTTTTTTGGCGTGCGTGGAGGTGTTGACTCTCGTGTGCGTCGTCTTTTTGCAGGTCGTTCATCGTCATGGACATGACCGTTTGGCTGTGATTCTGGTGCATCGCCGTTCGTCTCATCGTGACCATGAGTCATCCCGTTCAACGCGTCATCCCCATTGACATGCGCCTCGGGCGCGTTCTCGTCCTTGATGGCATCAGGGTCCGACTTGGGCAGCACGTTGGCGGGCGACGCGGTCTCGGGCATAGTCGCAACGTGGAGACAGTGGACGCAGGGGGCGTTTTCTCTGCGAGGCTATCATTTGCGGGGTCGAAATTAATGTCTACAGAATAGTAGCGCTTCAGCGGATATTCATACAAATTTTGCACATGTTCAGATGCCTTGCGGGCGAACTGTGTGGAATTTAGTGGTAAAATCCAATGTCGTCAGCAAAACTTTTGAGCTGGGGAAGAATCGAAGATGCACGCCCCTGGACCTCCAAATGAGCTAACCGAAAATGGCCCGAACGCGCTGGTTGATGCCTGAGGCCCGATTTTCGGTTGAGAATCATCACAGCCTCCATTGGCTAAAGCTTCAACGAGCATCACATCACGTCACAGAGCAATTGGTCGCCGCGACACTGTCCCTCGGCCGAGGTATGCTGTCAGAGGAGTCCGATACATGTTCAATTGACCGCTAACTTGTCAGATGCTCCCTCAACGAATTGTGCGGGCCTCGGCCCTGCGCAGCACCATGACAGCTGCTCGACGACTTCCCACGATCCAACGCCGAACCTTCCTCCCCGATCAGTATACCGACAAGAAGGTCATTGACCAGAAGTACCCCGAGCCTCCCAGCTTGGGCGAGGCCGAGGACCCCGGAATGGTCAGTGATGATGGGTGCGAGGAGGAGCGAAGCTGATAATCTCGCAGAACGGCGGCTACATCAACCCTCCCCGAATCAAGCGACAGTTCCGTGATCCTCATGCGAACTGGTGGGATCCTCAGGAGCGACGAAACTTTGGTGAACCCATCCACGAGGACAACGATGTTCTTGGAATTTTTTCTCCCTGGGAGTATACCTGGACTACCGCTGGTCCTGGTGCAGTCATGGTCGGAACTTTTATCGCCGTTTTCCTGAGCGTTACGGGAGTTGTCTACCTCAACTATCCCGATCGACCTGCCTATCCCCGAGAGTTTGAGGGTGGTCTGGAACGAGAGCTTGGTGGCCCTGGAGCTACAAGGGTGAGTGGTCAGGGATATCCGATGTTCGTATGCTAACCGTTATAGGCTCGCATGGAGGGTGACGAGGAACCTTGAGAAAATACTCATTTGTACATAAGAAAGAATGGTTCAATGGATTAAGTCAATGGATATCAGAATTGTGTGCCAGCAATTGATTGAGACGAACTGACATGATACGACAAACAAATGGCTTGACTGTGTAAGGTGTAGTTTGTGGCATGGACTTGGTATAATCAGAGGCCAGTCAATGAGTACAGTTGAATCCTAATTGCTGTTTGCTCAGAAAGTATCTCTAACGTCCTGCTTCCGCCGAGTCAAACATACACCAATGTCTTGTGCTTCCCGGTGCCTTTGCTCCTACAGCCTGCCGCGGTCCCTGAAATCAGCCCTATGGACCACGTTTAGTCCCTAAAACTGGCCAAACAGGCTCCTCGTCACCTTCCTACAAGCATAGCATAACATCTCGGGCAAGAGCAAAGACAAGCCATCATGTCGTCAATAACATCTCCTCCTCCAACTCTCATCCATCACTTCTACTCCCCAATATCTTCCATCCCGTCAAGATGCGATACGAGGATTGGGATGTCCTTCTTTTCGAGGAAGGCTCTAGTATTCCCTCTCGGGAATTTAAAGTGGCATGTCATGTCGTTCAACATGCAGGTAAGTCAATGTTTGGGGTGCTCAAGGCCAAGCTAATCATCACAGAGGCCATGGGCTCTGCTCTTCCAACCCTCACCTGTTTTGTCCCTGCCCTCCATGCAGGAGTTCCTTTTCGTCTGTCTATCCATTCTTGGAAAGCATTAAAGGATTTAAATGGTGATCATATCCTCAATATTAGCAATTCGATCCTTGAAACCAGGCTATTCATCGATGGAACTCTCGTTGCGTATGTTTCCTATTTGGCTTTTGGCATCATGCTAATATTGGCAGTACTACTTCCGCCACCGGCAGCATTCGCTTCCCGTTGATCGTAAACAGGCAAGGTCACGAGAGCCTCAAGTTCCCCATCTTCCAGCAGGAACTGCTCTATCAACGTCACTGGAGCCCAGCCGACAACCTCGGCCGTATCAAACTCCTCATCATTCAAAGCTTTTCCAGCGCTTCGCCGAGCGTTTTGTTCACAGGCAACGTCAACAAGACAGTCGTCTTTTCCTTTCAACATGCACCACAACACATTTTAGAAGGCCTTCAGATAGCCTGGCCCAACCCAGCCATGTGGAATCGTCAACGCCAACCTTCTGTACCAGCCTCTGCGGACAGTTCCCATGCCAGCTCACGGCCACCACTGTTTGCGCGTCGTGGGCAAGCGGGCCCGGAACATATTAACGGCGCCGCTCTTGGAACATTGCCAGTTTCTGGTAACCCTACATTTGGATGCCCAAATACTCCAGTGAACGCGCCAATGTCACCATGGAGTTATGTTCTCGTCCCTCCACGAAGAGAGGGATCACCATATCTGTTGGCTTCCGAGCTGCAGCCTCGTAGAAACCACGAACGCGCATGGCCGACTTCTCCAGTTTTCACCGACGCCACGTTAAGGTTGGATCAGACCCAAAATGCATCGCAACAGGTGTACTCCCAGCCGAACAGTGCTCCGATGTCATTTGTGCAACCTCAGCTACATAGTCCTGCGATTCAAGGGTCGACCGAATTCGGCCGAGGAACTCCAAGAAACCCTGCCAGGCTTATCTTTGCGCCGAAACGCAACAATCCACAGGAGTCTTTCAACTTGGATGTTGTTGAGAGGGCGACAAAGAGAGCTCGAGCCAACACTCCAGAGTCTGCAAAGACACTTAACCACGAACAGGAAAACATCAGCCCTCACTTTGATAGCCCTTACGAGTTTATAAACGTAGCTGAGGATATCATTTGATCTTCCAAACGGCGGTCTCCCTGTAGTCGATTACGGAACGCATCACATGGCATAGTAGGGGTTTGTTATCTCACTGTTTCCGACATTGTTTCTTGTCCTACATGTAGCATCAACCCATGTTTTATCGCATATCAACTTTGTTGTCTAGCTGGTTAGATGTACAGGCTTAGTTTGGCCTTGACAGGCAGTCGTTAATACAGCATGCGATGATTCATAAGTTTCGCGAAGGTTCCGGGCTTCCGTCTTTATGCCTTGCATGTAAATGACTTTGCAGAAATATGAATGGCAGGCTACTAGCAGCTTACAACACCTTGTACGACAATTGTAACACCCAGTCTCGTCATGTTGACTCACTTAACGTGGAAGATTCGACGTCGGTCATTCGACCTCCGTCCTCCGGTCCAAACTTCATTCATTACAAAGCTGGGATAATTCGGGCTCGGGGTTTATTGTAAGTCCGCATGCTGTGAAACCTCAGAAGTAGGGACCGTTCTGACCATCTTGTTCTCTTCTGAATGATCAAATCGGTTTGGTTAGGTCGCACAACTTCTCACTTCAAGCCTCTTCTTATATCGTGTAGCCCATTTGCACCCAACCTACAACGAGATGACTGCCGACCTGATACGATTCGTGGCTTTCATGTCGATCTATGCGAGCTCGTCAAAGGATCAAATGTTCACATAAGCATCCGCCTCAAGACCATCGCGAGATCAGATGAGATTGGCCACTATCTTTGATCCCAAGATATACGGGCTTACCACGGCTGAAGCTGAACGGAAACTCCGACAGTCATCCAAGGCTTGTAGACGATCCGAGCATCCTCAAGCCTCACGGCTTCCGGCCTCCGCTAGGCCGCAATTTCTGGCCTGGGGAGTAAATGCGCTACACGATCTTATGGTTGCACGCTTTCTCTTGGTCAAGGCCGCTGAAGTCATGGCAGGCCCCCATATGCATGGGCGGAATGCCACACCTTGGTGCCAGGCCACAACTGCAGGTGAAGATCTTTTGTCAAGTCTTGTTGCTGTGGTTTTCTCTGGCCCCCGAGGTGAGACGAAAAGTTCATCGACTCAGCATGAACTTCCTGAAAAGATTCCGTCGTGCTACATTGCTCTGCAGGCTTCTCGTGGGTGATCGATGAAGCTAAAAGGGCGTGTCTTCCGCATGCTTGGCTGTTGTTGTTCTGCTCACTTCCAACGGCATTCGTTGCAACTCTTCAAGATGGCTTCTATCATGTCTGCCCCAGACTACTCTATGGCTGCGACGAGTCGTTCGCACCTGAGTGTACGTCTGCCAAAAGAGACTCTTTACTCATCTTTGAGGGAATCTTCTCGCTACTTTAACTTTGACTCAGAAACAGCCAAGCTTGCTCGGGATGCTGATGAGTGGCTTGCGACGCATCCCAACGGTTCAGGATCTAAAGAAAAGGATGTCAACGGTATAAGTCGACCTTCGTCAATTGCCCCAAGTAACTTTAGTGTTCGGTCTTTACCAGCAGACTACAGTATGCCAGAGTATCATGGCAGAGACTTTCCTCATCCCGAAATGGGCTCAGTGCGTCACAATGAGATTAGACCTCGATCCGCTGCTCCGACAGAGAGTACTGAGAAGCTGCGGTCATCGCCTCCGGTGGACGGTGTTGAGCCCACAGGGCCTGGTGAAGAGTATCCCACTGGAGTGAAGCTCGCCTTGATCACCCTCGCTCTCTGCCTCGCCGTCTTTGTCATGGCCCTGGGTAAGTTCACCATCCCATTAGCGACCTCGCTCACACATCAGACAACTCCATCATTGCAACCGCAATTCCCAGAATCACCGATGCTTTCGAGAGTCTCAACGACGTGGGGTGGTACGGCTCAGCATACATGCTCACAACGGCCGCACTGCAGCTGTTCTTTGGTAAGTTGTATACCTACGGCAGCATCAAGTGGACCTTTCTGTCAGCCATTGCTATCTTTGAGGTCGGTAGCCTCATCTGCGGTGTCGCCCCCGACAGTGTCACCCTCATCGTGGGACGAGCTATCGCCGGCGTCGGTGGCGCTGGCATATTTGCTGGAGCACTCACCATCCTTGCCTTTTCGGTGCCTCTTCACAAGAGACCTATCTATACTGGTCTTGTCAGTGGTATGTGGGGTATCTCTTCCGTCGCTGGGCCTCTGCTTGGTGGTCTCTTTACAGACAAGGTTTCATGGCGTTGGTGTTTCTACATCAACCTTCCTATCGGTGCCATTACCGTCGTTGTCATTCTCTTTTTCTTCCCCGAGCCCGAGCGTGACATCGAGCCTGCGACATGGCGAGTGCGCTTCTGGCAGCTCGATCCTGTCGGGACTGCCATCTTTATGCCCGCCATCGTGTGTCTCTTGCTTGCTCTACAATGGGGTGGTGTCGACTACGACTGGGATGACTCAGTCATCACATCCCTCTTCATGCTCGCTGCTTTTCTTCTCATCTTGTTTGTCTACGTGCAGTACAAGATGGACGAGAACGCCACTGTGCCTCCTCGTATCTTCAAAAAGCGCACCGTCTGGGCTGGCGCCTGGTTCTCATTCAATACGGGCGCGTGTTTCCTCACAGCCATGTACTTCCTGCCAATTTGGTTCCAGGCTGTACAAGGACAAAGCCCTATCATGTCGGGCGTGAGAAACCTCCCGATGCTTCTCGGCATCGTTCTCTGTGCCATGGCCGCTGGTGCTGCCGTCACTGCCTGGGGCTACTACACACCGTTCATGATCGCCGGCTCAGTCCTCATGGCCATCGGCTTCGGCATCATCACCACATTTGAAGTCGAAACATCAACGGCCAAATGGATAGGCTACCAGCTCATCGCCGGTATTGGCGTAGGCGTTGGTCTCCAGCAATCCCTCATCGCCGTGCAAGTCGTCTGCGAAATGGTCGACGTCCCGACAGCCACAGCCCTCATCGTCTTTGCTCAAACCCTCGGCGGTGCACTCTGCGTCACAGCTGGCAACACCGTCTTCACCAACACGCTCATCAACAAAATCAATGAGCATGTCCCCGGTCTAGATCCATACTTTGTCATTGCGACTGGTGCGACCAACATTCGCAGTGTGATTAGAGAAGAGTGGCTTGACGGAGTGATTCTCGCGTACAACGACGCGCTGACGACGAGTTTCTATGTTGGTGCTGGAACCGCGTCGGCAACGATCATTGGTGCGTTGTTGGTGGAGTGGAGGAGCGTCAAGGGTCATGAAATTGAGATGGGAGCGGCTTAGGTAGTGGTCGGGGGGGCTGATGATGATTGATGTCAGTGTTGGAGAGGCGACGGATAGAATAAAATAAGGCTGGAGGTGGATGATAGCAGAGCGTTCTTACGAATGATGATGGTTTGTTTAATCTTGATTTGGATGAGAATCTTGTTTAATGTTGTGTCTTGATTATGCCGAAATGTACACCTGAAGATCTCAAATTACCCTGCACCGAGAAGTATTTCCAATCTTTATTCTCGGGATTTATATTATCTCACGAGTTTTCTACTGCCTTGTCCATTGTCCAAAATCGAATTGACCAAGGTTAGATCATTTGTTCTTAGCTGTGTCAAAGTCAAGACAGTCACGCTCGCGACCCATCTTCAATGAAGGCATCCCGTTTTACATATATTCCTCTAAGCTTTGGTTCATGGATGATGCACAAGAGAAAACACAGAATCGGGAGCAGAATTCAGGTATTGCTAACACATAAGAAAAACCAAAATTGGATGGACAGCCCCTTCTCGTGTGTCAGTTCATAAGATTTTCACCTCAGTTTATCAGCATTAATTAAGAAATGTCGTCGCGATTAAGCTGTTTCCTTCCATCTTTAAAAATGCAAGCTCTTAAGGTTAAGCAAATTGAGCCAATGAAATCTAGCGGCAAATGCGGGGAGCGGCCTTTCCCGCGGGATGTCATGTGACGAATCACAAGAGAGCCACCGCAAAAGTGGGGCGATATCAAAACTCAGATCCTCACCAAAACAACACAAAAATGCCTCACTAGCATCACCAACGTCAAAAAGTAATTCTTTGGGCTCCACCGGGGATTGAACCCGGGACCTCGCGCACCCAAAGCGCGAATCATACCACTAGACCATGAAGCCAAATTGTAGTTATTATCAAGACCTTCGTAAGACAAGAATATGATCGTAGCGTCTTGCCAAGGGAGACTCTTCACCCCCCGCCACCCTCTCACTGTCCACCCTCAGGGGCCTGTCAACAGTTTCCCAGCCCCCCAGTACACGTTCTCATGTTCGCAAAAGCCATTCCTTCCCGTCTGTAACAGGAAAACCTCATCATGGTATCTCAAAGGCACGAAACTGAGAGCTGGCAGCACATCAGAGCAAATTGGAGCAGAGGCACTTCTCACGTGACCAATCACAATGTGTCCTCTTGTGAGCATATACGTTGCTCTTTCTGCATACACCTTTTACTATGCTCTGTGTCAGATGAGGCTTTCCGGACTTTCGGAGCTCCCCTACATCACCAACACCGAGTGGGGCCGTCAGAAACTAACCCCCATATTGAAATGATACGACAACTTATTTCTTGCCATCGTTCATTAGACTTAGAGATATATTAGAGTAAGGGTTATAAATAACAGCTTCTTAGTAAATCAAAATCTGTCGGTACCCAACGCTACGCGTGGTAAGCGTGGTTTCTTATATCATGCTCCATAATCCCTGCATTTATAAATGGTACAACCAACATGCATAAAACCCTGGTCATCACTATGCCAGTCAGCCCCCATTGAAGTCAGTCTACGCGCGCCCAGGTTGACTTGCTTCAAATAGAGCGGGGAAGGATGGGCGCATAAAAACCTCACTATACTGTATCACATCACAAGCTCGTGGGCTGGCCTGCTTGATTCAGCTTTCGCGTTGCAAATTCATCTACCTCATTTACTCACTTGATGGATCCCGTCGCAACCACCAAGGCCGAGGCGGATGCTCATTTGGAAACTCTTCGTCAAAAGAGGGGCGTTGGTAGAGGACAAGAAGAGGAGTCTGTTCTGGTACAAAGTCTGGACCAGGCACTTAAAATGCATGTATTTTTTGTCCAGGAGTATGTTGTATTGTACTAACTACTTGCCAATAGTGTTTCGGATCAACTCTACAAAGCTTCAACACATTTCATTCTCGAATTAATCCAGAATGCAGATGATAACCAGTATGATTCTGAGATTGTGCCCAGTCTGCGACTGGCATTGTACAATAATGAAGGTCAGGGATATTTCCGGTCTGACTGTAACGAAGTTGGCTTCACATTCAAGCAACTTGACGCTCTAACACGAGTCGGTCAAAGTACCAAGGCCGCCATCATCAACAACTCAAAGTCGTATATCGGTGAAAAGGGCATCGGATTCAAGTCCGTGTTCAAGGTAGCTGATGTGGTCCATGTCGCAAGTGGGCTTTATGAATTCAAGTTTGACCGCAATGCTCGCATCGGAATGATTCTTCCCATTTCCTCAAAATTTCCTACCGCAGAACGCGTAGTCGACCATACACAATTCCTGCTTGAGTTGAAAAGTCAACGCGACTACGATATCATCAAGAAGGAGCTAAACAGTATCGAGCCAGACCTGCTGCTGTTTTTACGAAATCTGGACCAGGTCCATATATCGATCCGCGGCGTGAACACGCAGTATCGACGCAAGATCACCAAATTAGACCCAAGATATGACGGAGAAACTATAAAGATATCTGTCCAGGGCGACGCCGTAACCTCAAAAGAATACATTGTCCACCGATATACTGCCCAAAGCCTATCTACGGTTCCCCAGAGAAAAGGCATTGATTCTTCCGAGGTTATGATAGCATTCACGGTCGACAGTGAAGGTAATCCCGTATCCAACACTCAGAAGGTGTTTGCCTTTCTCCCAGTTGATGACTTTGGCTTCCGTGTAAGTGACCCTTCGGTTGAAGCGAGTTTCACAAAGGCATGCTAGTATTTGACACTGTTGGCTTACTCAGTTTAGTTTCTCATCCATGCGGATTTTATACTTGTAGCCAGTCGAGAGGGTCTCGATGAATCAAGCCCTTGGAACTGGTCTCTCAGGTACTCAATCCAACTGGCCTTCGTGGCCTCAATCCGCCGTCTTGTTACACTATCACCCACCCGGGATGGGGAGGGACTTTGCTACATGTGGCCAAAATACCTCCCTCGCTATCATGGGACCTCAGGGTTTTGGTATGGTCTTCATGAAAACATGATGAATGCCTTGCGTGATACACCTTTACTCAAATCGCGAGCGGGCGGCGCTCTAAGAAAGCCTACAGAGCTCTACTACGTGCCTGGAGAGTATAGATTTGAAAACGGAACTATTTTCGACCTCCCGTCACTTTCACACTCGCACTTGTCGTTTAAGTATGACAGCGTGAAGTCGGAGCTTTCCTTGATCGGGGTCAACACTCTTAATATCAATGATCTATGGCGAGAACTTTCCCAATGGATCAATGAAGCTGGAGTTGGCGGTCTAAAGGCACAATCAATTGAGTGGCACCAAAAAATCAGTTCGATCTTCTGCAACCAACAAAAGCTACGAGAGAAGCTCCGAGATTTGCCAATTGTGCCTCTTCGGGATGGCTCATGGGTCAGGGCGTGTCAGGATCGCGTCTTTTTTACTTCTACACACACCCAAGAGCATGTGCCCACTGGCATTGAGCTCTCTCTCGTGGATAACTCTGTATCTCAAGACTCAGAAAGAAGAAGATTTCTAAGGTTTTTGGGAATTCGAGAATACAGCCCTGTTCAAGTTTGCGAATTGATTATCAAACTTCACCACGATCTGCCCCCAGGGCTTAGCCGCAGAGAAATGGATTTTGTCACGGACGCTCTTTATCTTTTTGATCATCAGTCGTGTATCAATTACGAAGTTCCCAACATTCACTTTGTCGCTATACAGGGCGGAGAAACCGTGCGAACCCTTCGAACTGGAAAACGCCATCTATACTTGGTCGACCCCGATGTCAAGCCAGGTTTGATAGCAAAGTACCAGTATAACGCGTCAAGCCCACTCGTGGTGCTTTCTGATAAGTATGAAGCTGAGCTCTCCAAAGATAGACCACGACAAGAGGCAGAGTCATTTCGACGGTGGCTCCTTGGGTCCAAATACAGAGAGTTTTCTACAATCCCGGCACTTTTACATAAGAATGAACTAAGTGCCGAGTGGCACTTCCTTCGCAGCCAAGACGTGATGGATTTACTACAAGCTATGAGGCTACAATGGGACAGAAAAGGCATACTATCCCCCGTTATTATCAAGGCTGCGGCGGAACTTCAAGTGCCTGGCTCTGATGGCCATTGTAGACCCCTGGGTCGACTAGCTATCCCGACTACAGAGCTGAAGCAAAAATGCCCGCATCTCGACTTTGTGAGCCTTCCGAATCCTGAGTGCAACTGGGGGTTTCTATCAGTTCTGGGCGTCTTAACCGCCTACAATACAACAGCAACTCTACGAGAGCTCCAGAAGCTTGCACAGCTGCAAGTAGATGATGTGGATAAGGATGCAATAAAAGGAATCTACGAAGTACTAAACGCAAGCATGAAATCCGAGTGGAAGGAGATACAGTTAGTAAGACTACAACATCCATCTGAACGTCAAACTAACTTACCACAGAACAGCTTTCATGGAAGAGCCCCTCGTGCTTGTTCAAAAGCCCACGCCAAAATGGTTAAGCCATCTCTCCTGCGTCTGGGATGCCCCAGGTGCTTTGAAGCAGGTAACAAAACTCAGAAATCGCTATCCCACATGCAGACAGTTATTCGTATCCATCCTGGGTGTGAGACAAGCCAGCACTGAAGATATTGTTGAGGAACTGTGTTCTGTCTCAGATGAGGACGATCTGGTTGTCCAGCGTTTCAGCGAGCTGTTCTTCCTACTAGAGGAATACGTTGCTAATCATGAAGAGCTGAGCAAGGATCACGCTCGAAAAATCCGAGAAGCTGCGGTTTTTCCTATCGTGGCTGAAGGGGGAAGCAGTGACGAACAACCGAGTATCATACTACAGTCTATATGTGAGGGTGATTGGTACGTTCCAGATGAAATAAATCTGGAGAAAGCTTTTCGATACAGGGTCGCTATGCTTAGCATGCCTATAAAGGACGTCAAGACTTTGCGTGAGCTCTTTGAGGGTCTGGACTGCAAGCAAAGGTTTCTTTCTTGTGCAGTTGTGCAATCAACTGAATTGAAAGGCACATGCATTCGTGACTTGCACCGAGAAGGAGATTTGATGATACGGCTCGACTATCTTGCGTATGTATGACTACACCACGCGATGTATTTGTGCTTACATATGATTTCTAGGATAGCATTCGACCAGCCGACACTCTTCGAGGATATCATGGTGCAAATGTGGTCAGTATCATCGATTCTTACTGAAAGCCGGTTAGGAGACGTTGATATAAGCGAAGACAAGTTGATCGTCATTAAAGATGATGATGGAGGGGCCACAAACATATACATCCGCGAAGATATAGCCATGGCCGAGAAGTACAGAGTCGATATCGTATTGCTTGAGCATTTTATTGGGGACGATGGTATATTTGAAGCTGATGCTGAGGAAGCCAAGCTGTTCACCCTTCTCCTGAAAGAACCCTTTGCTCAACTCTCTGGAATCCTGGAGATGTATAATATCGAAGTTCCTGGTAGCCCGGGTAACGGAGATACTGGTAATCAACACAACGACAGTGAGGACCAAGAACGTGACGGCGAGGATAAAGTGGCGAGGATTATACATCCAACCACAGCTTACTCGGTTAGCGATTCTGACACAGAGGAAATGACGGAGAGCGGTAGCGAAAGCCTGCTTATCGACCTCACAAGAGAATTCGGAAATCTTAGAATATCATCAGCAGCATATGGCAACGATAAGGACTTCATCACTCCAGAAAGCTCCCCTCGACTTGTCCCAGGGCACGAAATGATCCCTTCACACAATCCAACAAGCGAAGGAACCATCCAAAGAGCAAACGTGTTTCGTGGAGACGAGAGCTCAGTCGCGAGAGCTCCGAGAAGTACTGCTCAGTTACAA
Source organism: Fusarium mexicanum (assembly GCA_013396015.1). Lineage (NCBI taxonomy): Eukaryota > Fungi > Ascomycota > Sordariomycetes > Hypocreales > Nectriaceae > Fusarium > Fusarium mexicanum. The sequence goes on from JAAOAM010000441.1 coordinate 34,759, forward strand.
GGAGTAATAGACCAGCATGTTCCAACACAAACAGAAGAAACCACATCTGGGAGCGATCTTTCTTTGCATCGATATTCACAACTAGAGACTGCGCTTTACCAGAATATTCTCGGTTCAAATAGCCCTAAATCCGAAAATTCCCCCAGAGCCTTGGGAGTTCCATCTAACAGATACAGGGAGATTGGGTTCCTCGGGGAGCGTTTCGTGAGTTATCCTACGCAATCATCAAACTGCTGTTCACTGACGGATATTCTCTGTAGGTTTATCGTATGCTTCAGCCTCGTATCGAAGACTGGACATATGAGAATTGGACGAGTAAGTTGCGAGTCGAGGCCGGGCATCCTCGATTCACTGAACGTGAAAAAGACTTCTCGGACTTTACGTACAAGGATCGTTTTGGTCAGATGAAGGTATTGTTACGTGAAGCTGGCGTAGACGTAGTCGCCGACTGGTCTCATGACACGACGTTTCATCTTGAGGTCAAGGCAACACTAGGTCCTTGTAGTGAACCATGTTTCGTGTCCCAGAATCAACTCGACAAGGTGTGAAATACAGTGATTGTATGAAATGTATCTTCGTGCTAACGCTTTAGCAGATGCGCCAGTACGAAGGGGACTTGGGCAACGTCTACATCCTCGTTCGGGTTTTTCAGATGGAAGCAGAAGGGGGCCCAGGTTTTCGTTTAGTTATAAATCCTTGGAGTCTCTACTTGAAGGGGAGTCTCGACTTTAGGTCGGGTGAAGGATATAAAGTGTATGGGTTGATATAAGATTCTATAGTGCCGAGCTTTAGTGCTAGTAGTTTGGGCTGAACTATTGATCAAGGACCAATAAGGGGAGTGTATTGGGTTTCTGGGTCAAAGGCAGCGATGCATTTGCGACAATCAGAGTGACAACACGTAAAAGTGAATTCGTGATTCTTTTCACTGTTATTCACTCTACATGATGCCACATGGAAAAAAGCGAAACCAGCCACCCTGAGGCCTGAGCTCCCATAGAGTTGCCAGACACTTCCCTTCTCCACAAAGTCCTCCCACGATTTAAACTCTAAACCATGAAACCCAAGCTTCTATCATTTCAACTTCAACATCGGCGATTCCGTGTTCCCGAAGGACTCGTCGACATTGCCGTGTGGTCGTGTAACCAGACTGCCAAGAAGTAGACTCACCTCACCTCCTGTCCGTCTCGCAGAAGCGCTCTCACGCAAGTCGGTTCATGGGTACAGGCCTTGAAGAATTTGCCGCAGTGCAAGCAAGTCGCCACTAGACCACAGTTCTTCCTGCTATTGTTGACCAAAGGTGTTTCGAGAGCGACGTGCGACGTATCCAGACACTTCGGCTTGCTGCACTAAGTTCTGTCCGCTGATTTAAGCTCTCAGCCACAGGTGTAAAATATGCTGATGCTGGTCGGCGTGGAGTCCACGCGACCAGGCCAAGACTTGGTGCAGCAGGGCAAATTTGTTGGCACCGTTTTCCGACACCTGGGTGCAACTGTTGCTCTTGCTTAGGACCTTAGTCGAAATACGGCAGAAGCCATCCCGAGACGAAGCGTTGACGATTTTATCCTCAATCTTCTCTGTCGACCACGTCGACGACGTCTCGAATCAGCGGCGCGTGCCTAAACGGCCAGTCAATCAGGGTTCGTTCAAGGTTCGAAAACATACAGCTTCCAGAAGTTACGTTAGTAGACAGGGACATAGCGACTTACTTCTTGTGGGGATAACTTAACCTGCCGGTTTCTTGGGCGATTCTGGTACTTCTTGAGGCGTCTGGGGGTACTAGGTCCGAGGCGCGAGGTATGGGCCGATGACGTTTCCCTCTCCTGATTCTTGACCGCGATCGTGGCTTTAGTGCCTTTATGAGGGTACAGTCCTTGTCTGGCGTAAGCACCACTTTGCAGCGTGCAACAAAAGTGCGGTAATGCCAACTTTTGGCTGTAAAGTAGAGATTATAAACAGGTTTCTTGGGAGGTGCTATCTTTATTTTATTAGTCTTTATTATAGAGTCGGAAGGAACGAGTTTCTCCTAGACACAGAGATAGAGGTGTAATAATAACATACCTTGAACGTTATTGTTTTGTATGTAATAAGAGATACAGAGAGCAATTTAGCTATCTGAAGTTTGAATGATAAACTCCTGGTATGTTGGCGTGGTGATGCTGGAGATAAATGGTGATCTCCTTGGATCAGTGAAGTGATTTGTTTCAGGGAAGACTCGTATCGTAGGACACAACCGTTTAGTATATTAGCAATAAAACCTCCTTGTAGGTCAAGTCTTGAAGGTACGGATTGTATGGATTCGGCATCTCACAAATCGAATCTGTGCATGGTATGGAGAGACGAGGATGTACCTGCGATAGAAGACTTGGTTTTGTTTGGTAGGCTGAGGTTTGGCAAGCGGAGGGTCTCGCGCTAACATCCAATGAAGTCACGAGACTGGAGTCTTCTAAGGTACCCCCCTACAATCTCTTCCCGGCCCAATACAACGACAACCAACAACACTTCCGAGCGCAGCTCTTGAGTCAATTGGACAAACTCATAGAGACACAGAACAGAGTTGCAGACAGCAACGACAGACTCGCCAACGCAAACAACGACCTACAACGGGTCATGATCAACAACCAGATCATAAGCAACGCTAGACAGTTCAACACACCAAACAACAACTTCCAACACAGCGGCTACGCCTCGAACGACTTCCATCAGAATGCTTTCGCAGGTACAGAAGGCCCTGACTCTTTCGCATCTTCTGACCCCAGTGGCTCGTCGCTGTTCCTGTTCCCATGCTTCGCTGGCTTAGAGGCCGTGGTAGAGCTCAACTTTACCATCATTCAGACTGCAACTTTCATCAAACTTACTCTATCGCGCTGCCGATTCTCGTATCTAAAAAGGTTCGTTCACTTCGTTCTTTTATAATGTCGCCCATTACTGGCTATTTATGGAACTATCCGATCTGCAGTGCTTCGATCATTCACGCTTCGCTTCTCAGTCATCCTAGTCCAAAGGTGTCTACCCAGGAATATCCATGCTAGAAGACGCCAATGTTACCACTTCCTCTCGGGCTGTAGAAGAGGAGTTATGAACTCTTGGGGAGATTTATTACTTTATCTTAGGCTCCGGGAGCCTGTGGCTGGTACCCTTATTCATCCCAGCTGCTGCCCGTTCCCAGCCTGGGCATTTGTCAAAGTTCCTAGCTACGACAACTACACCAAGTACCGCGCGCGATCGAAGCCCTGCTCCGACGAGTCGACTACGAGCTTCATCAAGGTCAAACAGTTATCCGAAAGCCTGGACCAGTTCACGCAGTCTTTACTCGTGAGTTCGACTTGCACCTGCGTTTTGAGCCTGACTGAGATATCTTTTGGATAGGGCGTGCTTGTTGCTGCCAGGTGTCACCGCAACCTCATACATTTCATGAAAATGGAATAAGGTAAATTCGTTTCGTTTTCTTTGCTATGTCTTCTCCTTCCATTCAGCATCGCAGTCAAGGGGTCGTGCCCACGGGTAGTCATCGTTGGCTGTTGGACATTGGTCGCTATTGCGTTGTTGCCTTTGTTGACGGGGGTTACCCATTTGTTGGGTTGATAGGATGTAGACTGTTGAAAACCCCCCAACATGAAGTCGTGGGAAGTTGTTGATTGTCAAGTCGTTTGGTCGTCACCAGTTGTTGCTGGCCATCTCGTTACATAGGAACCTAGGCGCGCTTTCGACCGTAGGATTTGAATACCTTATTCGTTTTCATCTGCCTTGGGCACGGAAATGCACCCGCACATCTTCCCAGATCCCCACTCCCAACCGCTTGAGACATGACATATTCAACCCTTGATAGTAATTCATGCTTTTATTTATTGAAAATATGGCTGACATTGCTCTTCCTAAAAATGTTTCGGGAGGAAGCTTAAAGCAGGAATGTTTATCTGCTACTATCTGCTGCTTTGTTGGTACATTCGAAGCCCGCCGGAATTTCATTCTAGGTCGAGTCTACAGCACACAACCAGTCAAGTATCTATCTATACGACTTAGGGTCACCCCTCAAAGCTTTCAAGTATTACCTTGCCGTGGACAGAGGCCTTATACTACAAGAAAACACTTTCAACGACATGCAACTCTACTTCTTCCAAGCTCATCAAACATAGAAAACTTACTTACTCTCAAACGTGAGCATCGAAGCCAGGTGACAGTTAGAGCACCCGGGAAAAGCCAGCGAAACGCTCGTAGTGATCTTGGATTTGGCACAAGTGTCTTGCCGAAGTCACAATAGACGGGCTCGAAGACAGTCAGTTGGCTGGCTAGTCCACGGCAGGGTCGAGGATGGGCCACCTTTCGTGTATAGAATGGATTGGAATCACGCCGGGTATCCAACAAGGGAGAAACTAAAACATATTATAACAAGAGTGTCACCAAATCCTGAGTCCATGTATCAACACGCTGCATCGTTCACTACCCTTTATGGTCTAGATGTTGATTCTGAGCAATGATTTACCAAGTCTACCAAAGCCAACACAACTTGCTGAGCCTCTTATCCTCCAGTATAACCATTGAACAGGATCTCTGCAACAATCCGCAACAAAACAGAGTCTACCCGAGCTCTATTCTTCCATAGAGCGCAGAGGAAAAGAAAGGTGGTTGTGAAACTCATCCCACTTGATAGAGAACAGCCCCTTGAAGTTGCTATCCCGGAGAATCTTGCAGTCCTCCTTGTGACCCTTTTCCTTCCACCCATAGAGCTGGCAATTGTGGCCGCAGTACCAGAAGACATCGCACTTGGCGCACTTCATTAGCTTGGCCGACTTCTCGTTGCATCCATGGCAGGTTCTCATTCCGTTGGTGAGGGTAGCGTGAGTTTGGATTTTGTCGCTGAGCTTCATCATGTCGTCGAGGGAGATGGGGAAGATCTACAAAAGAATTAGCATAAGAAGGCAGGGAGGGTGAGTATATTAACCTTGAGGTACTCGGGGTCCTCATGCCAGATGCCGATAGTCATATCCATGAAGAGATGCTTGACAGCGTAGAAGATCACCTGGCTGTTGTTAGTTCTTGCCTTCTTAAGTTCGACGTTGTTATTAGGCAAAGGGCACTGACGACAGTGTTTCCAGCTTGAAGGTTCGAAGCACCTAGCTCAAGACCACGGGACTCCGTGTAGATAGCGATTGGGATCTCCAAACCATCTCGGTCCTTGACGGTGATCTTAACGCGGAAACCGATGTCGACCTCGACGATCTCGCCCATGAAGACCCAGTGCTTGCGAGGCTCCCAGAAGCCATTCTCTCGCTGGCGGTAGTAGTCGAGTTCGAGTTGATTGTCCCAAGATAGGTCCTCGAATCCTGGAAAGTGCTTTTTGTCTCGCAGATTCGCGAGTTGGGCGTTGTTGGACGCCATGATGCCTGGTAGCCAGGGGTGGCTTGATGTTACTCGTCAAGATCTTTGAGAAGACTTGTGATAACACGAAAAGACTTGGAGGAGTTGGAGAGGGGAGAGATGGAAGAAGAGAGGGGGAACTAGGAAGAATTTACTGCAAGGTGGTGGGGGCGCCGTTTGGATACGGCTGGGTGCAGCGTTTGTCGGCTCCCTGCAGTGCAATAGACAAACACACAGCTTGGGTTTCTCTTTAGAATAAATAACTGTTAGGCAAGCAAAAGATTGGCAAGGCCTAGCAGGTTACCGGCTTACCAAGCTATGGTTCAGATGGCCTATACATTTATTGTGACTTTTATATGAGGTTCTTCATTGTGGTTTATTGCTTCCATTTGGTGGCAAGGACTGCTGGCAAAAATATAACTATCCCACCCCACGGATTCGAACCATGAACCTTATCGCGATGAGGAGGCGACCCGTGAAGGTCCCATACACCTAGTAGCCTAAGTGGTCGCGCGATATGTGCTACCATTGCACCAGAGCGGGCTTCTGATTGTTGGTTGACAAACATGTATTTTTGATTGATATATTATGAACGAGAACTACTCATGACTAGAAAAGCGACATAGCTCCATACACCTCCTTCAACTGCTCCCAAGTAACGCTCTTTCCATAGATCAGCCCAGCAACCATCCTCCCAGTAAAGAGACTTCCTCTGGGCGAGGACATGTACTGGCGATAGGTGATCTCCGCACCCTTGGAAGCCATGTAGGTGGAAAGGGGCGTGAGATTCGACTGCCCTGTAATGTCCGTATTTGGGTTATCAAGAGGTGGTTTTCTTTCTTGGCCTTGCTCCGTCTCCCTTATAAATTGTACAACAAGATTCTTAAAGTCGATCATGGGTTGATTCTCCTCATCTGACATCCCTGGGAAGGTGGCGAATTCTGGGCACACAGATAACTGCTCCAGAGGAGCAGCTTGGGCACTACTCCAATCAATGATCCCAGTCAAATTGTACTCCTTGTCAAACAGCATATTGCCATAATGTAGGTCGAGATGACATAGCGGGAATGGGCCTCGGACCCTATCCTCAATTATCATGTGGGTGAGACCTGATTTCAGTACCCAGCATGCCGTTAGCCAGTCTGGATCGTTTGGGTGCAGGTCCATCGCTTCCCGGTTTTCGGCCTGTTTCTGGTTGTAGAAATATTCAAACGACGTTTCCAGTGGACCAGGCGAAGCATGCCAATCCATAGCTATGACTTGAACAGGTTGATCAGCTTTATCTCCACACCAGAGACGCCCAATGCGGCTGAAGGTTAGGTTTTGAAGTTCTGCAAAGACGTTTGCGAGCTGCTTCGCTACCTTGGGAAGATGTTCGCTAGGTATAGTTCTCGCCAGACCATTCGGAAGGGAGTGGCCACGGTGCTCCATGAACATGTATGGGTAGCCAAAGGGTTGGTCTGTAGACATCTCAAAGCTGAAAACTCGAGGAATAGGGACGGTAGTATGTTGTTGGATCATCCTCATTGTAGTAATCTCACTGAGCAATGATGTTTTGTCGTTGTTGTTCAGTGTTTGATGAGGAATTCGAGCGACCCAGAACACGCTGTCTGAAAATGCAATTTCCAGGACAACATTGTTAAACCCGGATGCGAAACGCTTTAGATCGATGCTGCATGAAACATCTGGAGATAAACTTGACTCGTGCTTCCTCCGCGACTCTATCGCGCAAGTCTGCAGATATTCAAAGTTTGCTGAAGAGAATAAGAGCTGAATTCTCTTGTATTTCTCTGAATCAGGGCTCAGACTGTCAAAACCCTGCCAGGAGCTACTTGGTCTCTCCATCTTGTCTCTTCAGATGGAAATGATAGCTTAGGGGAGAATTGCCGAAGTATGCAGCTCAGAAGGAGTGGGAAGAGATAGAGAAAATAATGAAGGGGCGAGGGGGAAGGCCAGGAGATGGATGTTGGTGCCAGGTTTAGAAAGTGGGCGATGTAAGGTAAGATAATTAAGTTTGCTAAGTTGGTGGAGGTAGGACTCTGGGCGGGTGCTTCGGTATTGTTATTGGTTGTCTAGACCTGATAAGTGGATATAGTGTGAAAAGGACCTAGCGTGGATGTGCGGAGTCTTGATATCTCAACGACCAACATATCTTGGAAGCAGTAGTACAGGTAATAAGCGGAACGCCGGCAACGATTGACGAATCTTGAATCAATCATTGCCGCCGAATTGGCCGGGTCTGCAATCCGTACTACCACCAACTCAGCGCTTCTGCAACTTTCACAAGCTTATTGCGTTGGTTGGCCCATAAGACGATTCCTCAACTCGGTGTCTTGCACATATTTGAGCGGAAGATGGTGGCTGAATATTTCAGGACTGCCAAAGTGCTTAGAATAGAGTTACGAAATCAACTAAGGGGAGAAGGAGACAAATATCGACCAGTTATTTGCGTCCCTTTTGACGCCCGTTGGCACAGCCTGCCGGGATGCTGGACATATCACCAACAGTCCCACTAGAGGTGTTTCCAAGCAGGCAGCAGCCTATGTCTGTTATCACCCTAATTGGTCACCGTTTGTTATAGCCCACAGCAAGGGAACGAAGAAGGCAACGAAAGAAGCAGACAAAAGGGCGATTGTGATCATATTTAGACAGATGGCTATAGTTAGAAATCACAGAGCGCTTAGAGTCTGGCCAGCATGACTATAAGAGAAACAGATGTCCCCAATGATTCAAACCAAATACAAATACGACAAGACATCAAACTATTATTCACAACTTTGTCTCCTTTCTATCATGACGCAACTGCTTAAGCACCAACTCCTCAAATCACTCAACAATGACCATGTCTGTCCAAACCATCAACGTCGTCAACCCTGCCAAGCCAACAACCTACCCAACGTGTAATTCGTGTGGCTGGCAGGCAGATAACGACTTGAACTGCCGCAACGCCAACTGCGCTTATTACGGAACCCCCAATTGTTCATGGTGAGTCTCTCTTGATCTTGCTCATGTTGCTCATTAACTGTAGAGAAACTAATCGTCAAACAGAATGCAATCTCAGCCTGACCAGAAGCTCCGCTTTCCTTACTGGTGATGTGTTACAGCAGCAAGAGTGAAACATTGTGAACTAGCAAATTGTGGTAATTGTGGTTCAGTTTGTAGGCGAACCGTGTGATTTACTGGTTTATGTATCACCTATGGGTCTTTGAGTGGGAAGGCATCTGGGACAGGAGATTCATGAAGAGGCTGGTGTATTGTTCCTTGTACTTGAATATGGGATGGGGGCGCAAGTGGAGTATGAGAAAAGGTCTCGAAGTTCTGGCCTATAGTAATATGACTAGATCTTTGGGATAACCCTGGAGTGTTTGTTTCATTGCAATGACTGCGGCAGCATCATTGACTGTGCCTATCACTCAGAGATAGGCAACGTTACGATCCATTCAGTAGGCTGGGATTTGTGAGCCTTGCACTTATATTATCTGCCTTATGCAAAAGCACGTGTGAGGCGCGTGATGTGGGCATCAGCGGTGGGGTCCGTGTAAGTGTGATCAAGAAAAGAAAAGTGACTGGCAGACCTCCTTGGTTCTGCTGTACGGACGAGAGTCGTCGAGACCTTCTCATCGTTCATTTACCCAGAGAATAACTGGGGTTCGGGGTGGTCATTTGCAGACGCGTCATTCCCCGCACGAACCGCGCGATGTGGGGATGTCTTGTTCTATCAACCAATCAAAAGGGATTCCTCTGATTCTGCTTGCATTTTCCCATCGCGCGTTGTTCTTCATTGCAGCAACTTACTGCAACTTATAGTCCCTTGCTTGACTTTTGCGATGTCACTCCTACGCTTGCCCCCAGAGACTTTGAAACAGATCTTTGACCACCTAGATTCGTCTTTCTTTCACGAGGATATAGGCCGCCTCACAGTCTGCAAGAAGTGGTTCGATTTCGCTCTTCCTGAATGCCTCAAATGCATCACCCTTTCCCAAGAGGCCCTCTCAAATCTAGTCATCTCGACAACTCCAGCAAAGCCTTCGCCGCTTGAAAAAAGCTTAGAGACACTGAATCTCAATCTGGGGGTGTACCAAGATGAAGACAGTATCTCACCGCCCTCTCCTTGGGAGCTTACTGCTCCGCCTACCGCTCCAAACGAAGCTGCTAGGGACAAGTCGGTCGAGACGTGGACCAAGGCCCTAAATGATGACCTAGCTCATCTTGCAATTGTCGTCCAGAAATCTCATAGGTTGCGTGTGTTACGCATCTCGGCCCGGCGTTGTCTCTTATTCAATCCTCTCTCCAGTCCAGAGGATTACCTGTCACTATCCACAATTCGAGCTTTTCTCTCGGTGGAAAGTCTGAGCGTCTTGGTGCTGGATCTGCCTGGCACTTCTTTGGATTCATCAGGACAGCAAGGGGATGAATGTCATATTTGCCCATCTATCGCTGCGCTTCTTCCCACTCTTACAACCCTTCACTTGCGGATGCGCACTATCTGCCCTGACGCACTGAAAGTCCAAGATCCCGATAGTACATTGAGATTAGGCACGGTGGTCATCAACTTCAGTCTGCTTACAGACCAGCTGAGTATGGCGGCAGCGACTCACTCTACACCTTGCGATTCCCATGGCGGCGGACTGATCCAACTAAGAATGGACATGCAAGAACAGGCGGAAGCTCTCGTAAACCGAATGGTATCACCCAAAACCATGAGGATTCTGACTCAGACCCTTCCGCAGTTTGACACAATGTCACTAGATGTCTTGACTGGCAAGATAATGAAACTGAGAGACGATGCGGCATGGGATGAAGACGGAAAAACTATTCAAGAGGACTCGGAATTAGAGTCCGAAATTTCAGACGGGGAATTTGATGGGTTCTTAGATGACTGATCTGTTCTAGTAGCCAACTTTAGATCAGCTTCTCTCGTTGACCTGGCTTGCGATGCATGCGGGTTAGCAATATCACCTATCTGCCGCCCAGTACACAGGCCTGCTGGTAATGAATCTACTCATCATTCGAAATGCTTGGGTCTCAGAGTTACCTTTTGACAATGGATCACCTGATAGCAAGAAACAGGCAGTTGCAAGTCAGTGTTCGATTTATAAATGTTCAGCCATGCAGGTCTCGTGGAGGCGTCATAAGCTTTAGGCATCGATCAGTCAGCCATGCAGGCTTTCTGAGCTTCTTCACCGTTCACTGCAGGGCTTCAGTACCCGTATCGTCTGTCTTCCCACAGTATTACATGTTGTATGATCCCAAAGGAACCTTTCTACATCTGTCAAACATCACTGATCTCGTATAGCGAATATGCATTTCTACAAGATTATGACAATATATGAACTGAGAGCTACTCACTAAGTTTCGGTGATTTGCTTTAGCTGATATGGCCTATCTATCTGTTCAGCTAGAGACTAGACTACACAATGATGACTGGGCCAAGTTTCTTGACACCCGGCTCCTCCAAACCTTCCCCATGCATGATCCCGTGAACATATGCTTCTCCTACCAACTTATACCGCCCATCACCACTAGGTCGTAGCAAGCAAGGAACGCGGCATCCTTCCAGGATCCATACTTCATCACCTGCCTTTGTAGAGGGCAAGCCCCATCCTAAGCGCCCATTGTCTGTCACAAAGAGGCCACGACCTTTGGCTGTTATGAACACTTCCTCTTTGACATCGAGACGATAGGCTTCCGGGCTGCGAAGCTCCAGTGTACGAGCATCAAGATTGCCTCTATACATAATGAAATACCCCCACAGTAGCAAATCGAGTCTGTTCTCTAGGCGAGATAACATCACAGACCTTGCCCTCGCGTAATGTTTGAGGTTCTGCGTGTCAGTTGTACCGTATGGTAGTACGCCTTTTATGATTTGCAGATCTGTGAATCTTTTCATGGCATCATCCATTTGAACCTTCCATTCATCCACGGTCATCGAATCTATTTTGTATTCGTATAACAATTCCGCCATCTCGAGATACAAACCCTGTTCTAATTCTCTGAACAGCTCCTCACCGCAACTATCTTCCGCAGGATACTGATTATTTCCAATATCCTTCATCATGGTTCTCCAGAACACCTCTGACCTGGACTGAAAGCTAGTTGCCTGTTCTGGGTTCGCCGCGAGTTGAACGGTGGTTGATGTAACAGGCGAGCAATTCTTTGCATGATGCTCGTCTTTATATGACGGGCCTATCGACGGCGGTCCAATTGAGGAGCTTTCTCGCACCAAATACATCAATTCAACGATATCGTTGGTTGATATATGTATCGTTGGATACGTCTGGCGATCAAACCCTGGACCAACATAAAGAGGCCGCTCGCTAACTACTTCACCTTTCCAAAGATGTACCGCGTCAACTCGAGACCCGCGAAATTCTATGCAGTCAGATGGCAAGTATAGGATATGGTCGTTTGGGGCTCTAGGACCAGCTGCGAACATCCGGTCTCTCGCGACCAATGGAATGTGACCAAGTTACACACTAAAGTCGGGGATCCATGATGGTAGAGACTCGACTCTCCGTAAGCCCTCATCTTCCTTCTGAGAGAAGCAGTCCAGATTGAACCCCTCATATGACATGATGAGTTTGGTGGTGTCGATGTAAATATCCTCAACACTTTTAGAATAATCTGGGAGAACTTGGGCCCCCTCCTGATTTACGTCATTCTCAGTGATGCCGATGAAAGCATAGACCTCGTCTCTGGGATCCGTGGCTTCACAGGCTCGGAACATCCTAGTAACGGTGTCTTTGGGAAATGGTCGGTTCCAGTACTGATCGTGTGATTCAGAACTCCTGGTGCCTATACGGTAGGTGACCTCGCGTAGTCTGTTGAAAAAGTTCGGAGTGGCTAAACTCCCCGGGTATGTAAGCTTTCGAAACCAGCTAGAGTCACCGAGAGATCTCACGAAGTTTGACAAGCCATTGAAAAGCATATCGGGCGCACCAAAGAGGACATTTGACTTGGGGGCTAGGAGGGCTTCCTGTATGATCCATGACCTCTTGAACCTGGCTCGATTGAGAAAGTCAAGCATTCCACGAGCGTTTTCTGGAGTGACTGGCCTAACGCCAAAGAACTCGCAGTTCCGTGAATTTGTGATGCCAAAGGACCTGAACCTCTGACAATTAGGTCTGTCTAGGAGTGGTTGAAACCGTTGAAAGAAATGATAGACATACTGCATGTCTGAGATGTCTTTCTGATAGCCCCCGAGCCATATATGAACCAGAACGCATTCGCGATATATTCGGCCCATGAGCTGGACCTGGGTGCCCTTTTCGGAAATATCGGCCTGATTGATGCAAATCTGATCAATCCAGATGTATTCCGACATCCTGAAGTATGGTACCTGTGAGATAGGCGTTTGCGGCTTGAACAGATGATACCGCATGGCGATCAGAGCAGTGTGTAAAATTGTTGTGACTTTAACTCTCTGGCCGTTACAGGCCATACCGAAAGGCGTAGTTGCCCAGCCACCTGGGGCTGTTGAGTCTGAGCTGCTCGACTCACGACCCAGCGGATCACCCCAGGCATACGACAATGAATCGTACTTTGGCTGGTCAGTGAGATCTTTGACCACTAGTGAACAAGTGATAGGTCGGAATAAGTCCAAGTCATCTTTGATACTGGGGAGACGGTCTATCTTCAGAAGACGAATAGACGTAGGTGTTGGGAGTTTCTCGTATTTCAGAGGAGGTAGATACGTGGTATATGTAGGTATGTTTGGTGACTCAATGAGATCTATTTGAAAAGACGTCATGATGAAGGTCCAGGCTGGTGATACTGTGTTGAAGAGAACCTGGTTACGTAGAGATTTTGGAGAGCCTATTGCATTATATAGTTGGAGATTTAGTTGCCTAACCAAGTGAATAGCATTCAGACAAACCAAACAGTGACGGAAGACAAACATGAGGCATTGCATTTTTCTTTGTTGTTCGTTGTAGCACTAGATAGCAGGAAGGGAAAACAGTTACCAGAAAACATGGCTATCTGATCATACAAGATTTGTCAAAGTAGACATTAAGGAGGGAATGGATATATTGGCTCTGCTGGAAATGTCTTCTTGGCCATTGAGCACCTTGCAGTAGTCATGCAGACCTAAGAGATCACTCAAAGCTTTTGAATTTTACACAATGCTTTCTGGTTTAGATACCCACACTTCTTCTTTAATGTCGAGATTGCGCAAACCTGAGGAACCAATAGAATCTGCCTACTTTGAGTCTCTTCAGTTTGGGATTTGCTTTGGTGTTTGAATATAGCTTTCGAGCTAAGAATCTATACAAAACTCCATGATCAGCATGGCGACCCACACGCAAACATGAAAGCTGGATAGGTAGACTTGGACTACAAAAACTAAGGTAGTTCTGCTTGTCATATTAGACCGGTGATCAGTACTGAGTCCTGACAGGAGCAAAGCCGCAGGACAATACAGCGTCTCGCATGAAGGAAATCTAAGGTAATAGACACTTTCACAAGCGTGATTTGCTTTTCTTTGCTGACAGGACTACTGAAGGCAAGCCAGCAAATAATTAATAAGCAATAAGAGCTAACTTGCCCTGGGTAACAAACTTCTTACGGGGAATGGCCGAGAAAACGATAATACTGTCACACCCTATTATTTGTTCGCCGTAGGCCAATACAAACCTTATTCGCAATAAGATTTACGCACGCACAATAGACAATATCACAAGCCAGGGGAATCTCTGAGGAGACGTAACTATATCCAATACTGAGATATTGCACGACGATAGGAATCCCATTCTCAGAATTCATGCTTTGACTGAAGATTAATATTCGTCGATAGTCAACGCTTTGACAATTGCTTCTTATGTATGCATCCCAGTCTTCTCACTGTAACGTCAACGGCAACGGCGGCAAATCCGCTTGGATACGAACCCTAGTGAATTTTCGGATTCATCCCCTTGTCGCGAGTAAAAGGGGCGCGGCAGCTAGACCCAATACCGATTGGACCGTCTCCGGGCGGGAGAGGTTCTTTTGAGATACGCTGTCGCCGATCGAATAGCAATCCCGTTTCATAACGAGGCTGTAGTTACATTGGGAGATGCGACGTATTGAGTGAGAACAAAGGGGCTTGATGGTTTTATAGGAGCGTGTGACGGTAGAAGCGAGTTGGAGTCTGGAAGTAGAGTAGTTGGAGTCTTATCCCTGTATTCTCCGAAGGGACTATAGAAATTGGAGACGGTGCGAGATTTGCCGACGTTACGAGTCAAACTCTATCTATTGGATATGTGTCATCATTGTGGTATTTGAGTTAGTGTCTAGTCTCACTATACAAAATTGATTCTGCACGTGGATACGAGATAACAGGCATATAGTTATCATCTCCAAACTTCTCAATGGTCTACCGGTAAGACCCCATAACTGGGCTAGAACGAAGGCATCGAATCCATGACATATTTCAATATCCCAGTTATCGATTATAAAAACTAAGCAGGGCTATGGTGGGTTTCACAGTCCAAGCTCTGCCCTCATGTTTCGAGACCAAGTAATGCATTCACAACAAGGATGACCAGCATCATCCCTAAACCCCCGAAGCGAACCGCTCTCCCCGTCTCCATAAGTGTCCACAACGGTCATTTCAAGACTCCATTTCCCAAACTCTAATTCAAATACCGATCAAAGTCAAGACACATCCTTTCGGAGGGATTGTCTCTGTTTGAAGATGATCGTCGATATAGAATCACTCCGATTGGCTCATCAGAAATAGTAGCCGTAGATCTAGTATCGTTAATGACTCGTAGTGCCCGTCGGGTTTCAGCGGGCCAACGGTAGATGCGCAAATTACAAGCAGCCTTGTTTTAGTTTGAGCTGACGACACCCAATGTGGAGTAAGATAGTGAAAGATGTGCAGCACTAAATGCCGTTGAATTGCACAGACAATGGATCGTAGTGGCTGTTAGTTCTCGTATGTGTCATACTATCTCGAGCTTCCAGACATTTTCTAGAACAGCATCTCCAAAATGTAAATGCTCGTTTTTTCATGCGTCTTCTCATCCTCGTATTCTGCAGGATGCAACCGGGAGCCCCGTATTCCGTGAGACCCTCCCAGATCAATCCTTGGAGAAGCCCAACTAGCGCCAGGGGCACTTACATATCTCACCACTCGCGGCACAAGTAGCCCACAAAACGATCGGCATTGAAGAAATCCCAAATCCTGTATCCTTGAAAAAGCAGGGCAAGGAGATGCCGTTCACCGCTGGCAACCGATGACTCGTGTGCTCAGCTGCTGCCCAGTTATATAGACAGCGAATGATAGCATTGCTATATGCCGATGCTTAGTATAACGCCGGCCGTTGGATCTGCAAGAACATATCTCGCCCAAGTTAGTTCTTAACTCACAGGTCTAATTCATAACGGTCCAAAACATCTGTGGATTCACTAATGCACGTACGTGTCGATGCTGGATCCATGATTTGCCGCGGGAGCAGAGGTCGTATATCATAGCACGATCCCTCAGGCGGTTCGCTAATCTATTTGATGCGCCTCTTTTATTCTTCTCTTTCTTTAGCTTCTGAGTCTTGACGACAGAGGTTACTTGCCCATTACAAGATGGAGACGACCCCGAGGGAGTCGAAGCAGATTGATTTGTGGATTTCGGAATTCATCACGTTTGGGGCTGCGACGGTTTTTATCGGGTTACGGTTATTGAGTCGACGCCTTACGAGGATTGAGTTTTGGTGGGATGATTGGTTTGCGATTGGGTGCTATGTGAGTTTGCGACTCCACGTGTTATTAACTTTGAGGGCTATACTAACTTCTACAAGTCTGTAGCTATCGCTTGGGTAGTCATCATTCCTATCTGTACGTCTCAATGAATATTCGAAACGACCGGATCTAACCTCGACCAGGGATCAAAGATGCTGGACTTGGACTTCACATCAACGACATTCATGGTCACGGGACCAAGGCGGAGATATTGATGCACAACAGTCTTATACTCTACGTCGCCGAACTATTCTACGCCACTGCCCTATTTTGTGCGAAAGGATCGATCTTGAGTTTTTACTGGCGCATGTTCCGAGTCACCAACATCAAGCTGCCCATTCAGATCCTGGCCTGCTGTTCACTGATATGGATTATCATTCGAGTGAGTGCACCCACGCATACTGCGCCGGACAGGAGACTAACGGTAATAGACGTTCATGGGTATCTTCCATTGTGTCCCGGTGCAGCGCTTCTGGGATCCCTCTGCTGGAGGCTCTTGCGCCATTGAGGATAAAAAGTTCTTTTTCGGTACTATCCTGGTCCACGTTATGCTCGACATAGCAATCATCGCCCTGCCGATTCTCCAGGTTCGCAAACTGCAGCTGCCTGTCTTTCAGAGGATCGGTATCATGCTCATGTTTCTGTTTGGTATTGTGTAAGTGACGGCGCTACCGCGGTGTGAGCCTTTCTAATTCATGCAGCATTTGCGCTTCCGCCATGGTTATCATCGTGGCTTCGACTCAGTTTGATGCCACGTCGGAGGATTTAACCTGGAACTTGGTTACCATTGTAGTCTGGGCTTCTGTTGAAGTGAATCTTGTCACTGTATCGAGTATGTATTAAAGTCTGTATCTCTGGGAACTTACTAACCATGCTCAGCCTGTCTGCCAACCGTCCGCCCTGCCATCCTATACCTCTTCACTTGCACCAACCCAACATCGACCATTGGATCCGGTTCCAACAGCTACGGCCACAGTTACGGGCGCAGTCACGGCCGCAGTCAAACCAAGAACACGATTCGACTGTCAACCCTTCCCAATAACAAAGACAACGACGAGTCAAGCTCCACTCATCAACTTGCCGATTCAGATCAAGGTGGTCGCGGTTCATTGTCCGACTTTGAGAGTCATGCTATGGATCGGTATCGAGGAAATCTGTCAACCGTCACTGGCCGTGCTCATGATCATGGGTCTGAGGAATTCAACACTGGTTCGCCATTTGGTGGAATTATGGTCAAGAACGAAACTACTGTTCGTATTTCAACTGCTAGACAGTGATAATGATATCGGGGAGCAAGGTACATGGGAGTGAAGAGTAATACAGGTAACAAGATGACTAATTCGACTTCGGTATAAACACGGAGCGCTGCTTCAACAGTCACGAAGCTAGAATATGTCTCAATAGAGCTTGACAGATTTGTGATGGAAGTAAACCTTATTATCTGTGATGGAACGATTCCCTTATCTTGTTTTAGAAGCCTTTCAAACTCTTATCCGAAGTTGTTCTGTGTTCCGAAGCTTTCGGGTTTCGGGTTCGCGTTTGACCTTCGGATTTCCCGAATCCGAACTTCAACAGCTCCAGCAGGTCATTACAGTACAAACCTTTCATGCATGAAAAGGATTATTTACCCCGGACTTTCTTTAGACCTAACCCCGGGTTCCTTTGCCGCTTGCAATTACCGTTGTTGCCCCGCAAATACTTCACTCAAGGAGTTCTGATCCGAACGCTCAGTTATAAAGACCGTCCTCCGGGCCCACATACCTAGACATAAATCACAGACAACGGCACAACTCAATTTCGGATACTTACTCAGACTACACCAAAATGGTCTTCACACCTCCATCGTGGGTGCCAAAGCTCCCAATCGGTATGAACTACTATCCCTAGCTTACAGAAACAGCGCTCATGCTTATAGACCCTCCCGATTCCATCGCGCTTTGCGAATTCATGACGAGTGAGGCCTATGGCCGACTTCCGATCGCTAGATCAAGAAACCCATTCACTTGCGGTATCACGGGAAGGACATATTCCGTGATAGAAGCTCATCAACGCGCCGACTTCCTCGCCCGTGCACTCGCCAAACGACTCGACTTTTCACCCAATGAGGGTGTGGAATGGGATAAGGTCGTTTCTATCTTTTCCGTCAACACGGTAGGTGAAATGTGATCGACTTTGTTTGAGATGGCTGATGGTTTCTAGATTGACAGCTTCTCAGTTACCCAAGCTGTACACCGCCTAAACGGCATTATCACGCCCGCAAGCGCTGCACACTCTGCTTCTGACCTGGAGCATCAATTGCGATCATCTGGGGTCAAAGCGCTCTTCACATGCGCTGGCCGTCTTAACATCGCCATCAAAGCAGCCAAGGCCGTGGGCATTCCTCAAGATCGCATATTCATTCTAGCTACGCCAGACGACAACTCAGGACTGCCTTTCACCACGTTCGATGATCTTGTGAAAGAGGGCGCAGAGCTCCCAGAGTTGGAACCGCTGAAATGGGTCAAAGGCCAAGGTGCAAGGCAAGTCGCCTTTCTCTGCTACTCCAGTGGAACATCTGGACTTCCCGTAAGTGTATGAGACTATTGAGGCGCGTTCGTTGACTCACAGATGGCAGAAGGCAGTTATGATTTCCCACCGAAACATCATCGCCAACGTCCTTCAACTCACAACATACGAGAGCGTTTCTCGCCAGAAAGATGGAATCGAGACGCAAGCATGTCTTGGTGCTCTTCCCTTTAGCCATATTTACGGACTACTCATCATCTCATTTGCCAGTACCTTCCGAGGTGACGAAGTTGTTGTTCTGCCTGAGTTTGACCTGGAAAAGGCTTTGGTTGCAGTCCAGACATACAAGATTGCTCACATGTTTGTCGTAAGTTGTCACCTCTGCCTTACAGTCCAGACTCTGACGACTATAGGTCCCGCCGATTATTATTCGTATCATCCACAACAAAGCCCTGTGTTCGAAGTATGACCTGAGCTCTGTACGCTGGCTGTACACCGGTGCTGCACCTCTCGGTTCCGAAGTTGTTGAAGAGGTGAAAAGACAGTATCCGAAGTGGCGGGTAGGACAAGGATACGGTGACATGCATTTCCCAACTTGAACCATGGCCAGTGCTAACTTGTGTAGGCTTGACCGAAACCTGTACAGTAGTTTGCACCACAAGCGAAGACGACATCGATATCGGATCCTCAGGCTCTTTGGTACCCTCAACGAAGGCCATTATTATCGATATCGAAACGGGCGAAGAGATCACAGAGTACAACAAGCCAGGTGAACTCCTGGTGCAGACACCTTCGTTGGTCTTGGGATATATGAACAACGAACGTGCTACTTCCGAGACATTCATCTGGAGGAAGGACGGTCGCTGGATCCGAACTGGTGACGAGGTTCTCATTCGGCTGGCGCCTTCTGGGAACGAGCATCTCGTAGTGGTGGACAGACTCAAAGAGCTTATCAAGGTCAATGTAAGTTTGCTTGACAGCCCATCAAATTTAGATCTCCCGCAATAGAGACTGACATGTGGAAAGGGACACCAAGTTGCCCCCTCAGAGCTCGAAGCTCATCTCCTCTCACACCCATACGTCTCAGACTGCGCTGTCATCCAAACACCCAACGACAAAGCCGGCGAGGTGCCCAAAGCATACATCGTCAAATCCGATGTTTGTCGAGGACAGCTTGATGATGTTATTGCTCGCGCGATCTACAAACATGTTGAGGATCACAAGCAAAGATACAAGTGGCTTGGAGGTGGCGTTGAGTTTATTGAGACGATCCCAAAGAGTCCGAGTGGCAAGATTCTGAGGAGATTGCTGAGAGATAAAGAGAAGGAAGCAAGGAAGAGTTTGGCGGCAAAGCTTTAGCTGTTTGTTGTTGGGGTTGCAGTTTGCCTGTTTGCACTGGCATGACACGATATTGAATCAAACAATTCGTAAGGGAAACAGCCTCTAGTAAACTTAATAAATGTCAGAAAGGCCTTGATCGCGTTACCTAAAGATGGAAAAGCATTCTCATCGTTGCTTGATGGGAATGGCTTCACTGCCGATTTGTGAAAACAACATCACAACCACACCAAGGCGCTCCACACCCGACCACAAGAAAGGATTCCATATCTACGCTAATATCAGACTAAGTTCTAAGTTCTGTCTGCTGATTTAAGCTCTCAGCCACAAGCCGCAACTGTATATAACACATCTAGCTAACAACTTAGACATTATATCATAATGACTAACCAATTGCTACAGCCAAAGGCTGGCTAATATCAGACACTTTCTGCATTATTTCGCAATTTGGTGGCAAGAAAGGGAAAAGAGAAAGTCTAATAGTTAATATATGACTGAGAAAGTTCCTGTTAAGTCATTCGAAACTCCAACACCAGCTCTTACACATCCAAGCGCATTCTGACATCTAGTTTTCGTCCAGAATTATCAGTCGCCTACTGAGCTGAGAAGAAGATGGGGCGCAGGAGCTGAGTCTTGGAGGATTCTAGGAGCGGTCGCTGTGTATGACTTTGCCGAAATGCGGCGAAGATTGGCCAGGCCAGAACGATACTCAGGATGATTACATGAATTTAACTCCACTCCAACAGGAGCTTCAGTATCTACCAGGCGACACTTTACGATGCGAATTCAAAGTTGAGGTTTTGCTGGGAGTGTCGGACTTATGCGGAGAGACTGACGAAGTTATCAATCAATTCTGAGAGTGAACCTTTCATGAGGACTGCGAGAATACCGTATTGAGTGTTTAAGTACCATCGCCCCCAAAATCAGGCTGGTCCAATGAGCCCTCCATTGACGTTGAGCTGTCGAGCCAGGGTGCGCTGATGGAGGAATCTTTGCTAGTGTTTAGTGTATATAAATAAGATGGACGCAACTCCCAAGACTTTTGCTGCTCGTTGTTGTGACATAAATAATTGATGGATAAAGTGTGCCTCAATTTAATGTTCTTCAAGGCTGAGATGAGTTGATGGGATGTAGCGGGCTGTTGTGGACCCAGGTGGACCTCCGTCCTATCACCATCAACAAGACCCATAAATCTAACATCTCACGACAACCTCACCTCTTCGACCTCTCAACGACAAGATTGGCTCTCATTCCTTTTCTCATAAAAATGCCCAAGAAACGGAGCAAGATAAGCGCCAGACCTCAGATAGTGGTATAGGTTGGTCTAGGCTTTCTAGAGATGGCCAACGGCAAAAAAAAACATTATTCAGGAGTTTCAGATGCTCAGTCAACTCGCATTTCGAATAGTTCCGACTTCGGTGCAGTTGATAATCAGAGCATGGCTTATCGAAGTTGCAAATCGCGATTCCGTTCATTGAGGCGCCCCTAGATGTGATCAGCACCAAGTAGCGAGGATGTTCTCAGGGTTGTCGGTCTGTCGCTCGAGGCGAGTGCATCATCGTAAGCGGGAGGTGGCATTTGAATCTGAGAACCTATTAAGTATTGCCAACTCTGGTCATTTCTGAATGAGATCTTCAGTGGAGGGAAACAGTATCGCGTGCAGCAAGGCGTGATGGAAAGCCACAGCGTTTGGCGCTCGGAGCGAAACCATGGCTACATGTGCTTTGCAATTATCACATTGCTAATTAATTGTGCTCTCTGATATCTAAAAAGAAGAGCTCCAGGAAGAAACGATAATGGAGTGCGAACGTCATGTTGTGTGTGCGATCCGATGCGGTGATATGTGGAATAAGAAAACACATCGCGAACTACCACAATGCAGCTAAGAGTAACATAATTAAGTAAGCGATGCAACTTCTGTCGCAACGAGAAAGGAATAAAAGCTTTCGTGGGTCTGAACAGGAACTTTCAGGAAGTCAAAGCGTTGAAAAAGCCAAAAAATTTGGTCAGGATTGAGTCTCGCCCTCGTCAGGGGTCAATGACTGGGGGTCGAAGGTGTAGCCCCGAAGTTATCTGTAAGATGACCACCTTCTACTTGGTTGGGAAGTGTCCACCTGACCACACACCGTCTTGTTGTCGTGTCCCTTTTGCTTAGAGGTCTTTTACTTAGGGCTATACACCTTACGCAGCTGCGTCACTGACGGCGGAACATCGATGCTCCTGACACTGGCAGGCAGTGCTCCCTGCACCACTGTTCAACCACTTCGCAGAGACATGTGTCTATGCGATTTTAGTGGAGTGCAGGCACTGGCGTGTACCACAGTAGCTTATTACCACCCTCCTTCAGAGGAAGAGTGACTCAAAGAAGAATCAAACAAGAGTCAACATGCGAGAAGACCTTAGATTTTGTTACAACTTGTGAGTCAAAGGCTGTTGATGTATGAGTGACAAAATGAAGAATATGTTTAGATAAATCCCATGATATTGTCTTCCCAAGTGTTCAAGTTAACTGGGATCTTTGAGTTGTTGGCATGATATGTTTCATTGAGATGTCACCCGCTTTACCTATCAACCAATATGCTTGGATGATGACACAATGGCACTGAGAATGAAAGAGACATTTGTAAGGTCTGGCTTTTGTCAGGGGGGTTTAACTAATTTACACCATCAAATATCTTGAGAACCACTGCTGTTGAATGCGCCTTGTCGAGTTGTCATGCCGTGGACTTGGCTTGTGTTCTGCCTCTCTCCCCAAACGCTCTCATCAATCATCAATTTCCATTCCAGTCTCGACGAGATGTTCTTTTTCCAACTCCGTCAAGTGAAAGACCTGGCTCGGCGTGCAGTGGTGATCGACAAGAACACGAAGGCTGTTCGGGATCGAAACGCTGTTATGGAGACAGGTCTTCCAAACATCCTTCAGATGGGTGTAGGAGTCAAAGAACTCCTTTGGTGGACCAATTTTCTCGACCTCTTGTTCTCCGACCTCATCTGGCTTCTTCATGATTTCCTTTCGTGCCCGTCTGGCAATTACTCGATCCGGCGTCGAGAGTCTCTTTGCAAGTGTTTTCATCTGTCGGGTGTAGTCGCGTAATGTAATAGTGTCTTCCTCCGTCTCATCGTCGTCGCTTAGAGTAATCGGCTCCTTGGACATGTCGTTAGGCTCAACAGATGGAAGAATGTCGTCATCAGGCTCTTGCTTTAGAACCATTGAGCCAGAACCTTGAACAGCTGGGCACAAGGTCTTGCGAAGAATGCTCTCGTATTTGTTCATTTCGGGCATTCTTGTGGTGACGACCCAAAGTAGTTTGCCATCAAACGTTCGACGTGTTGCGACGGGTTTTTCATTATTTGGGTCCAATTCAATGA
The DNA here is from genome assembly GCA_013396015.1 of Fusarium mexicanum. Classification (NCBI taxonomy): domain Eukaryota; kingdom Fungi; phylum Ascomycota; class Sordariomycetes; order Hypocreales; family Nectriaceae; genus Fusarium; species Fusarium mexicanum. The sequence goes on from JAAOAM010000441.1 coordinate 58,042, forward strand.
GAAACGCGGATGACTTGACTTTTTGCCACACTTGGACAGCGACCGGTAGCCACTGGATTCCATTGAGTTCACCGAACACCTTAATAGCATCTTTATTCTCCTCAAAGAACTTTTTATTGCCAGGCTGTAACTTGCGGTAGGCGACAGCTGCAATCATACATCCCATGAGATGTGCTGGTGGGCAGGCAATCTTTTTGGTACTCGCGTGTAATCTCACGACATTCAATAAGCTCTGTTGAAGAAAATACACGCCTCCGAGCGACTCAAGTTTCGATTGTGCAAGTACTCCGGTATTGTTGATTTGTCGAGCTATGGCTTTGAAACACCCTGATGCCTTGTGTTTCTTAATTCCAGCCGAGTGGAAGATTTCGGTGGTGATAGCTTCACAGAGCTTGGTTATCGTGACTGGAATGACATCACGGACGGGGATATCTTTGCAGACGTCTACTCCAATTCTGTTTATGTCCAGAGTGTCTTGGTAGATATCGGGATCGAGAGGCTTTGTCTTTGATTCGATCTTCAGCGACATTGTTGATAAGCAACTAGAGCGGTAGCTAGGTGGTTAGAAACATAGGAGATCTTAGTGTTCTAAAAACTCACAGGATTGCGTCTTTGAATTTTGTGGAGAGAGAAAACTTGGGAATGGAAGGTTGAAATTGGGGCCGTGATGCTCCCATCGAGAAAAGTGGAGCCAGATTCGAGTGAGGTCAAACACCTGTACAGACCTTGGGCAGCGGAACTAGCAACAAACAGTCTGACAATAGAACAAGGTACTAAAGAGGTCTAAAAGACCCTGAAGCTCTTACAAATCTATCTGTAATTTGCTAAAACTTTACCTAAATTATATAAATTTATGTAAAGTTGCCCTTCTTGTCATTCAGTCTCGAGGGTAATGGCCTCCTTTGAACGACCCATGATGTCTTCAAGAGTGAGACATCCACTCATGATTTGCGAGTGATACTGCGAGGAAATAAATAACTACTGGCTAAAAACCTCCCGCGTCTACAAGCTGTATAACAAAAGTGGTCGGTGGTGCAAAGAGTTATGCCCACCCCCGAGTGGGTTCTTCAACGCCATCTAAAGAGCATTAAACAAAGAAATTTTAATATCTGTACTTATAGAATGCTCATTTCTTATGGTAAAGGAGGAAAATATTGTGTGAGTAGCTTCGTTGACGAAGACGATACGAAATGGCTGCTAAACATGAGAAGCAGAGTTGCAGCAAGGCAAGTCTGGCATTTAAAACACATATGCCAATTATCCATTCTAGGAGATTCTTGATAGAGAGAACTTCATTCATTTTTTATTTAACATTCCCTTGACTGGTACGCGTGGGTAGCGGTGTTTGCCAGCTGTCTGCCACCCCCTAGCGCTGAACAACTTCCGCTATGTACTGGTAGCCTTCGCTTAGATAATTGCGAGGCGCATAGCGATTCTGATCCTACCCCTCTTCAGCCTTTCCAACTCTTCTCTAAATTCTCAAACCACCCACATCACCATCAACATGCCCAGAAAGCAAGCCGTAGCTCCAATGTATAATCTTCCTCCTACGCTGAAAACACCATGTGTTCTTCAGATCAATGGCGAACCTTTCGGCGGCAAGGAACTCGGCGTCACCACCAGTATTTCCACCTATCTGCGCGCTGTGAGAACCCCAGATAAGGATTCATACCTTAGCCTCGTGATCGAGTTTCCGTTGCCAAACGAGGTTGAGGCCATAGGTTTTGGAAAATGCCATCACGGTGAGCTCTTTTGATTATGTTGTTCAATAATCACACGCTAACAATTCTGACAAGTCGACGATTGAAGCCGCAAGGTCAATCCCAGCAACTCACGAAAACTCACGGTCAAATTTCCCCGCGATGACATTAAGATCACGTACCGGGTAGCGGATGCATAGGAAATTGCGAGATACCCTAAAGCCAAGAAGCATATGAGTTGGGTTGAGGTCTTCCTTGGCGAGAACACAGCAGTCTCCGTTAATAGATTTGGAATTCCATATTCAAACCCATGTCATCCGGCTGAAGATTGGCTGCGATCTCCTGATACGTCACCCGTCCTGGGCGGGCTTAGCTTCCTGGATATCTTCCAACAGCGGCACTTTTGCTTCCTTGCTGCTAAGATAGACACTGCCATGATGTCAAATTGGAGTGTGGCCAGCTTAGCACCCAGGTTCGACTACGGCTATGGTTCGGACCAATCATGGGACTTGGAAAGGTATATGAAGCAGCTCCATGAGATCAAAGGCCACCGCTTCCAGACTGCCTGGAGCTTTGAAACCGACGCCTCTCATGTGACTGCTCTCACACAGAGCATAGTCCAGGACTTTATGTGGATTCAGAAATGGTGTCTCGACATGACTACCAAAACGGGTTCCGCGTACTTCGTTAAGCATCCTGCAAGCCGGCAGTCAAAAAGATGGTTAGCCATCGTGAAGATGGAACCGGGGCTTTGGAAGCAACCAGCATGGTCTCAAGCCTGTATCAACGGCACCATGAAGCTGGTAGTTCACCCAGGGCCCGATGAAATCCCCGACTCATGGACGGAAGATCTTTCCGAACGCTGGTCAGCCCGTATCTGTCACGATCCTGATGAAGTCAGATTGCTCAAACGGCATCCTCTCACTGAGAAGGATTTCGTTATCAGGGTCATCGAGCCGGTTCAGCCCCAACTGGGCCTCAAGAAGTTTGACAGCCGCGAGGAAGCCGACGCTGCCTATGAAACCGACCAATTGCTTTAGAACCGCGTTTCGTTTGAATGGGACCTCCAGCTTCATGATGCCAAGCGCCAAGTCAACGCTATTTGCGACCTCTTACCATCCGCCGCCCCGAATCACCTCTTCTGCGATTAAGGCCGTGAAGTCTCAGAGCTTAACGGCGGCAATAAGGCATTGATGATGAGTCTTCACAGAGATCTCCTTCGAGGCGATGGTTTTTGGAAGACGATGGTGGCCGCAGACCCGGCCGTGAACCAAATGGCAGGCCACATGGTAGAAGCAAATATCGGCGGCCAGTACGAGCGATTGGCTTTACCTATGCTACCGTTTGTCAACTTTCTCAAAGAGAATGGTAGAAGCGGCTGGTCTGATGCTCTACTGTCCGAGGTTTCTGGGGCTGACCAGTGTCCGCTTCGTTACTACCTCAGCAACCGTCCTTTAGGGTTTGGTATTATCACAACTGTGAGGATTTAGCCCTTCAACTCATATTTCTTACATACTGACGAGAAATGTAGGTAACCAATATCAACGATACCGCCGTTTTCCCCGTGGCGGTTCTTGCGATGCATGCCACCGTGCGAACCGTCATGGCAAGCGGTCCGACTCCTGACGCCGTCAACAAGTTCGCTTCTGACCTCTATGTTGTCTCTCGCAGCGTCGCATGTAAGTACGACATCGGAAGGGGCCAGGAAGCTAGTAGCCGAGCTCCTCTGATCATCCGTGGCTTTCAACTTCAGGTTGAATGCGAAGCCTTCAAGCGTTTACTTCAATACCCTCACCTCGGTGATGAAGCGGTCGGTTGTGATGAATGGGGCGTTAAGTTGGACTGGAAGCTCCATCTCTCGGCCACATTTTGGCTTCTTGTCTGCCTTGTCTCCGACTCTCTCCCACCGCTGCAAAGGGACGATAGGAAAATCCTACACGAATTCCAGGTGTTAGTTGCAAGAATAGATATGCTTGCCCCTCTCCTCGAACGGGTATCTGGCAGGATTTCGTGGGAAGAGTGCGTGGCTGGCAAAACCGTTGGAGACACTGAAATCGTGGCACTGATGAAGATGCTCCTCGAGAACGCCGACATTGTCTGTACGACCCCATCTTTAGCCCACAGCGAGGATCGTCTCAAGAAATGGAAGGTAGAGCGGGCTCGGGGCATCGCCATTGACGAAGCTGGCCACATGAGCCGTGGCGATCTGTACTCTGTCTGGGGTAATACACTCTTGCCCTGCCTTCTTGCTGGCGATGAAGAGTTTGTTCCGCTAGAGGTGAAGAGCTACCATGACATGGATAACTACCGAAACTTTCGGAACCGGTTCGGGGATGATGCTCGGAAGTCGGCGCTTGAGTTTCTCACTGCCACTGGCTGGCCTGTCTATCGTGTTCGTGGTTGATGAGATTTGGCTGTGTAGTACAATACACATGGAAGGGTATGGAGTACGACTAAACTGGTCAAATATTATGCAGCTTTAGGGTGGTCTTAAGGACAGCCTTTGGTAAACTTGAGAAACTCAGTAGAGTCTATGGAATTTATCAAGATCCCAGAATAGAGTCTAAAGTTCAATTAGCCTTGAGATGGCATTATAGTAGTATGAATCCTTGAAGAAACTAGGGCAAGTTGATTATACTAGGGCTAACATGGAAGAGAAGACAATGACGTGCGGTAGGGACAAGCAGCGAGGGCTTAGCGTGGAACAGCACAAAGAAAAGGAGGCAAAGGGTCTTGCCATGACAAGGCTCCGTCCGTTCGGATACCTATGTAGCACCAAAAGCTTTTGATATATCACTAACGCAAAGGCTTTGTGCAAATTGATTGGGCCATGTGAGTTAACAAAGGTAAAATCTAAGACCTGGAACGCCTGAAGCGAGGTTGGCCTTTTCGGTGACGGGAGGTGCGTGATTCCCGTCCCAGTCGATGTCTCACTTATTCTGCCACCAGACACCGCTCCAGGCAATCGCTCCAGAGCAGCGCGTTGCTGCTAGAGTGCTTCAGTAAGGTATCGCGGCCATTTATCAGCGGATGTTTGAACCTGGGCCCTTGGGGAGGGAGCCTCGCACGCACCTCACCTCACCTTGGGCGGCACGTAGGGTAAGTTGATTGGCTACAACCCTGGGAGATGCAAGCCCGCCATCAGAGACCAGCTTCCACAGCGCGTATACTCACACTTCTCCCTTTTTAACGTCTATTCCGCCACCCGGAGCACGGCCTCGCTGATCGCCTCAGGTAATTTATTGCTTCGCGCTCCAGGCCGTCCGAGGCTCTGATCTCTCAGCTCGGCGCACCATCCAATTCTCAACAAGTCCGGTCAGATCACGCCCTCTCAAGTAGTCATACTGCACAGCCGCCGTTTACATAGCGCTTCGCTACCAATCCGCGGCCATCTCCTATCGCCTCAACACTTCTTCTCCGCAATCATGGCGCCTCAAGAAAGGAACAAAAACGTCCGGCTTCTTGCATGTCTCATTGACGACGACGACACGAGTGATAGTGATTATCGCTTCCTCGTCGACGGGCAATACGTGAAGTATGTATCCACAGCACCAGGCACGTTTCGCGGGGCCGAGGAAGACCGCACTTTCGAGCCCACCCTGCTTGGCGAGCTTCTCCCATCATTTCCAACTGGAGATTGGAACCAGGGCTTTGCAGCTAGGGACCCCGAGGCGGGGAAGGCTACCTTCGTCAGGACCGAGACAGTGCAACTTGCCGGGATAAAGAACTGTTGGCATCCCGTGAAGCTCAATGAGTTAGAATTCACGCGACAAGAGCGAGTGAGGCAACGAGTCTCCGTCTCGACACATCCTGAAGTTAAGGGCGGCAAACCCGTGCTTATTAAACTCGCGGTCTGGCCCTGGGAAATCCCCTCCATTGAGGTCGAGACGGCCGCCTATCAATGGATTAGTGGCAGTGGAATCGGTCCTAAGTTTCTAGGCCACGTCACTGAGGGCAAAGATGGGCGGGTGGTTGGCTTCGTTGCTGAGTGGGTGGAAGGCGCGAGAGCTGCTGGGCCAGCAGATATCGATGACTGTAAGAAGGCTTTGGGTCGGTTGCATGAGCTTGGCATCAAGCTTGGCGATATCAACAAACACAACTTTCTTGTGCGGGATGGGCATCACGTGGTTCTTGTAGACTTTGAGATGGTGAAGCGAGTTTGTTCGCCTTTGGAGCTCGAGGACGAGATGAGCACCCTCAAGAGCAGTCTTGAAGACTCGAGTTTCCGGGGTGGGGCAGAACCTGCTTATGAATGACAGAACGAGGATATGTATGCTGGCATCAGCTTGGGGGTTAACGGGAAGTTAGCTGCAGATACAACCAAACTCGACCATAAGATCCACCAGCACCGTCAGAACGAATCACCAAGAGAAATGCCGCTCGTCGGACAAGTCTCTTCCAACGTCTGCCAACCCTTTGGCGCTGTCTCGGATGATGTTTGAGGCAGACGTTATTCGAATCAGCCCCGTGGCCTTGAGGAAGAAGTCACGGTGAGGCTTACATTTTTGCGACGTGGCTGGCGTGGAATGGAGCCCTCCTGTTTGTATTACCACTTTGTTCTAGGTACCTAGAGCTGTCCAGATGGATCGAAAAAGTGTACACAAGGAAATCTTGAAAGCAATTTTGCGCTGCCCACATCCTCGATCGCGTTGGGGACCAGTGATATGTCGGCCATGATAAGTTTTCAGACGTAATGAATGTTGTGTTATGTTGATTAGATGCGTTGCCTACGCTGGGCAAGACATTGTGACATGAAATGTTCTCTTCTCATACGGCTTATAACCAGCGCAACATCTGACGTATTGGCGCCAGTCCTCTGAAATTTGCGAGATCCAGCCCGACGCTATATCATATCACCATTGAGCTCTGTCGCCCGCGTTTCGCCTTCAACCTTGCCAGAAAATGAATGAGTGGATATCACAAGGGTAACGTGAGTCTATATCTAGTAGCTCAACGAGAACGGATAGCCACAGTATAGTAAAGAGATAATATTAGAAAGGGGGAGATATAAACTACACTTGTTGAACAAAGCGTGGTGAGTTAAAAGGAGGTAGTCCAAAAAGAATGCAACAACTATTTTATAAAAATGTATTTCCCGGGATAGGAGCCGAACCCATGCCCCCCTGGGGAGTTTCGCTTGGCTATTTGATGGAATACAGAACAGCCCCCCCGAAGAGGATCGTGCCAAGCGACCGTGGGATGCTACCTACACCACACGGGATTTCTTTATTGAAAGCAGCTTGCATTATTCCAGATTATATAGAACTAGCAGCGAGCACACTTATCGTGTTTCTGTCACTCTCGAGAGGCTCAACTGTCCCCACTTCCTCATGAAACAACTGAAGATGGCTTACCGAGCATATGCAACCAATTTGATATGTCACTGAGATAGAGCTATTGAACACATAAACAGGCCATTCATTTCACCTCCTCAAAGTTCTCTCAGTTTTAGTGTCTTCTCAAAGCCATCGCTGTATTCTTACAGCCTCGCCATCTAAAATCCGACCTTCGTCAACCAAGGCTACTTCCATCGCAGCCACGATTCACTGCCACCTCTCTGACTCCCTTCTTACACCATCCCCTACAATGGCACTTTGCTACTCCAAAAGGAGCTTCAATGCTCACAGGTGTTTCGCCGCCCTTCCCTTCATAAGCCTTATCTGATATCTCGATGTGATCTTCCATCGCGATCCTAGAACTCCGACGTTATGTCAGCCACATTCTCGAAATCAACTTACGGAATAAGCACCTGAACTTACTCGACCATTTAGATTCTCAAGAACCCATCGTTTCTCTCATGCGGAAAGCCTCCTCAAGCTGAGCCAGACGGAACGCCTCATCTGAGCTACAATGATACTCCACAAGACGACGAAGACTTTCCGGAACACTTCCAGTCTTTGCCAAACTTCGGTACCAGCGCCGCTCAATGCATGGAAACATCTGCGGACCCTGATGCAATGTATGCTGCAGGCTCTGAAGCGAGAACGCCATCCCAGCTCTCTAGTCAGCGATGGCTTCATTCTGCAGCTCAAACGCAGTGGTGAAAGCGCTGCGCTCGATCTCCATCGATTCACGCTCCTGCTCCACAAGCTCGTGCGCCTCGCGTTCCATCGCTTTCGTATTTTCATCATGAAAGTCAGCAAAGAGGGCAACTCCTCGACGGACCTTGTTGACAACCTCTCGACGTTCCAGCTCTGGAAGTCCCTTACGCAAGGGCTTCAGGTCCGCAACGTAGAAGCGAAGGATATCTGCGCCCATGCCACAGAAGGCCATGTCCTTTCGTCGGTCGGAGACCTCAACAGTATACTCCCATTCGGAGATATCTTCGTCGATGAACTCGGAAAGTTTGTTAAACCACATCGGGTCGTGACTCAGGCACCAGGCGTGAACGGTGTGCTTCATCTCGGGAGGAAGAACGCGAAGGATGGGTTCGGCCAGCCACTTCGATACCGCTGGCTTCAAAAGTTTGTCAACGAACTTTGACTTGCCCATCTTGTCGATGTTCTCGCTGGTATGTTCAAGTGCTTGTTCTCTGGTGATTGTCTTGGAGACCTGGGCTGGGGCTGGGTCAAAGCTGTCGACAGAGGAAACGGACTCTGTGTCCTGCTGGTCGAGAGAGGGCTCAGACATCTTTCTTCGGGATGTTCTTCGCAGGAGTTAGGTCGAACGTCAGAGATACTCTTTCTCCTGTGACGAGCAACTTCAGTTCGCATGGAAGCAAAGAGATTGCAAGGCAGACTTCGAGTTTCTTGCTCCCTACTGGCTCTTCACTAAAACACTCCTAAAGACGTCAGTCAGGCTTCTTAGTCAGTTCGCAACAGAGACTCACCAACAAGCCCAATATCGTGATTATAAGCTCTCAGCCACAGGTCGTTAACAACAAACAGAACGCTTTGCCTTGGGCCTTCACTGCACGAAGGTAAGATGCAGTGATAGCAAGACTCGGCAAAAGATATGTTAAGCAAAACAGCACAAAGAGATGTTGGAATTATCGAAAGTTGGGATCCCGTGCAACAAGACGTAAGCCAAAAGAAATGACTAGGGATTCAGAGTGCGTCAAGATGAGTGAGTGGATCAGAGAAAGAAGAGATGAGTGGGGTCTCAAGGTAGCAGTCTCTCCAAGGGTCTACCAACCCTGCCATTACATCGACTAAGGCCCCTTACCGCTGGGTCGTTTGCTCCGAAGCAGGTCCACTGCCTATTGATACACAAGTGACATTGAGCGATATCGGGCTACTTCTGCCTATTTGCAAGGACCACCTCGGGTTCAGGTCCATGGAAGTTTTTGTCTTGCGGTGCCGAAGAATACATGTTGAGAACTTACATAAGTTTCTCCTTGTATTGTTTTTTCAACAAACGGATATCGACAAGCAAGGTTTGATTTTCAGGAAGACCCTGCCCCTCCCACGTCTCTCTATCCACTTCCATTCTGACTCAGAACAACTGGAGAAGACGCAGAAACCCCAGTTACGAAATTAACTCAAGAGCTTGGGTATGGCCCTGAAGCCACGAGAATGCCTCAAACAACACAGTGACGAGATGAAACGGCCAGCAACTTGAGAACTCCCTGGCGATGCATTAATCATCCAATCACAGGCCGGTTCCGTGGTCTAGTTGGTTATGGCATCTCGTTAACACCGAGAAGGTCCCCGGTTCGATCCCGGGCGGAACCACTCTTTTGCTCTGTTCTCAACTGAGAAGCATTTCTTTTTGTATTCTCTTTGATCAAGATGTTTTGAAATAGTGCGAGTTGTAAAGAGACTTTGACCTTGTTTGAAATTATGGTGTTCTCAGCTAATGAGTGATTTGTTTTTCAAGCCTCAGTGAGCAGGATATCCGCTGAGCTATTAGATGTCAAAGCAGTAATTAATCTCAGGTTCACTGAGCCTTGCCTGAAGTTACTTGAGTTTCTTTATCGTTTGTGTTGTTAAGGTGAGGTACTAACATTTCTTGACTCCAGGGTTGGGATACTGGAGCTTGAACGTCAGCCATTTAACGTTGAAGATAGGTTGAGGACCACGACAACAAGCCAGTAAAAGTGCAGAATAATGAACTAAAGATTTGAACTGCGTTCTCGGAAGAATTCGGATTTAGTACGTCAAGATCTAATGCCGCGATCAACGATGCACAACGGATGGGTCAGGCTTCAAAACCGTCTGAACCATGAATAGTCAGAGGAGAGTCACAGAAAACGGAACACAAAAGCGATTGAATTTGTTGAAGTGATCTTAAGTATATATATCGTCTATAAAATGCTGAAATGCTCATAAATCATGGTATCCCCCCTCTTTCATTAAACCCTCATTAAAGTCCCATCTCTTTCATTTATTTTAAATCATTAGCACATCTTAGTTGATCTGCTGGATGCTCTTCCAGCTTCCACTGTGGTCTCCGTAAATATACTCGCGTACGCTCGATGTTGTAGGAGCGTCACCACCAGCATAGTCGACAATGGAAATGCTCTTGTAGTAAGCGTTGAAAGGACCCTGAGAGTAGTCGGCAAGACCACCGGCCCAGATGATGGTACCAGGGGCAGCATCGGGAGAACCAGCAGTCCATGTTCCAAGCTTGATCTGCATGGGGGTCTGGGGGTAACCGTTGGGGCCAGTGGCATCGGTGTAGGGAAGGGTACGGACGACTTGGTCGTCGATCATCCAGTTGATGGCGGAGGGAGTCCACTCTATGGAGTAGAGATGGAACTGGCCTGTTGGGTTGACGACGGGATGGAATTCACCGCGATCATATGTTGAAACATCTCCCTTGCTGAAATAATTGGACTGAACCTGAGCGTTATCACCTCCAAGCCACTCCCAATCAATCTGAAACTGTTAGTTGATGCTTGATACAAGTTGGTGGTGAACTTACCTCATCAAGGTTATCAGACTGAAGAACAGCACTAGTGCAGATGCCTACACCCGTAGAGGCCTGCACCTCGACATCCACACGGCCGAAAAAGATGTACTTGCCCGTCGCAATTGTAGGAGCCTGGTTAGGTCCTGAAATTGTAAAGACAGCACCATTTTCGTTGTGTTGAAGGGCAGTACCAGCATCTTCTGCGAAAGCGTCACATGCACCCTTTGTAAAGTCACAGTGGACAGTGTCTCTTCCAAAAGCAGGGTCGGCAGGACATGCTATGTTGTGTAAGTCAAGTGTACCGAGTTGTTGGGATAGTGGTGAGACTTACTGGCTGTCATGGGGTTACACTTTGTGAATGTTTGGGCTGAGACAAGAGGTGCCGCGAGGGCGAGGGCTGCGATGGCTTTGGCGAACATTCTTGCTAGTGTTGTGTGACGAGGTACAACAGGAAGATGGCTTGTCAGTAATGTATAATTATACAAAAGAATTGATAGGATGAGGATGAGGATGAGATTATTTAATGTTCTCACGCACGTTGATATAGTAGTTAGATTTCGAGTCAATTGGCAATTGGTGAAGGCTGGTTTAATAGTTTGCTCTCTACAGCCAAGAGGGCTCCCAACCTCCCCTGTCAAAAAGCCTCGGTTTATATCGATCAGGCGATGGCTCGTATTGCAGTGCTAGCGTCGACTAAGCAACCAGGATTGGCTTGCGAGCACGCCAACAGCGGCAGGGATCTCCACACCCCTGGCATCAGATCACCAATAGCACGGACCAAAAACCTTGCCAAGAGTGAGTGCGTGAGTTGCTGTAGTGAGAAAAAAACGGCCAGAGGGGAACTGCTATGAGACAAGAGGCTTTTCTAGATGCGTTGGATGGTGTAGTAGTTGGGTGGCTTGCGGAGTCTTACTAACCACTGATACGAACTCCCGACCGGCCATTTTTTTGGGAGCAAGGGTCTAGATCGTGGTGGGCTGCTTGGCTAGCGCGATATCGTGGGTGAGCGGGCTGTGTGCGATATGCGGCCAGGGACTTTGAACTAAAGCATGCGGATTGTCAGCAGAGGAAGTAATTCCTTGTTGCTGACGTCAGGTCAATCATCAGAGGTCAATTGACTCACTGTAACAATAATTCAACTGTCTGTTCTCTTCTCTGCTCGTGGTATTTTCGTATGATAAAGGTCGGCTAGACTACTACCGTTCGTATGTCTAGGCTAAACGGCCAACCTCCCCAAATACGAGACGCTATCAAGACAACGAGCGGCTAAGAAAATGGGAGGCTGCAAAACCGCTGTATCCGTAAAAGAAGGTTACGATAGAGATGACTATGACCCGTTCTTGTCTTTTTTTACCCGCCGCTCTAACCGACCTTTCTTCCTTCTCCATTCTTCTCTGCATGTCGACCCTTGCACGACCGAGAGAACATGTCAAAGCTTCCTGTTCTCCACTGATCGTTATCAGCTCTCCACATATGAACGACAATCTGCAGGTCTTTTGTTTCGGAGACTTGAAGATCTCGCGGATCTTTATTTGAGCTCAACTGATTTGATGTCATTGAATAGACAATCATTCATCGATCGATCAGTTTATCACTCAATAAAGCTCATGAGAATTTGCCAAGAGAGAGAGTCTCAGTAAGCTTCCATCGTGGGCTCAGCTGATCCGTCATGAGGTGCTGTACCCCGCTTGAACCATGCATCTTGATGGAGAACAGGGCCCTTGATGCATGCATCACCACTCGGACCCGGCATCATCGACACAACATAAGGTCTGACCGTATATCGACTTTGTCGCTTCCCCGCTTCCACATGCTGATTCAAGCAGATCTCGTGCTTTAATCAGCATAGACCTTCCTGATGAAGACATCACGACGTATGCATGCAACCCCAATTGCTCACTCGCGCTTCAATCATAATCATCCGAGCGTGAGTTGATGCGATGAGACGATGAACATCACAAGTTCCACCGATACAAGGCTGTAGTGAGGGGAAATGCACCATGATTCTCAGCCTCATGGCCTAGTGATCAATAGCTCGGGGTCATCCTGGCTTCCGGATACCCGTGCTTCCGTTCTTGAAGCTGTAGTAACCCCGCTTGTTCCCGTTCAATGGACGACCAACAGAGAGTAGCTCGACGGCCAATTCCGCATTCTTTCGCGAAGGCAATTGAAGTGAAGCTATCTCAACATCGCAAATAGAAGCATTTTAACGCAAGGCACAGCCGTATTTTAGCAGTAGTCGACATCTAAAAATACCAATTAGAACCACGCTTTCACAAATGCGGTACAACGTTGCAAAAGGTGAGCGCCACGATCGGTGGCTGGTTACCTCAACAATTGGCTGGATCCGGAGGTCCCGAACATTAAACTGACCGCTTGCGTGCCACTCCAACACGAGGCATATTTGAATACGATCGCTACACGATGGATATTCACTCTATGAATAAGCCAATGTGGCTAGAAGATTGACTGTCACTTGGCGATTCTTAATAGCGCCGAATTGTTCATTCAATTTATCTCGGCATTCCTCCACATCGTATAGTTTCATTCCAGCTACCGCACTGAAGAAATGGAACGATCTGCTCCACGAAAAGAAGTGTTCTAGCTTCGAGAATCATTCCCGCCGACATCCAATCTCATTACAGCTGCATGACCTCGAGTTGTTCCAGAAGCATTCGGATCATCGAACCAGTAATCATACACAACCTCAAATCCCGACTTCTCGTAGCATTTCATAGCCGCGACAGAATTAAAATTGACAAGAAGAACTAACATCACCTTCTTGTCCTCATTCTGTCTGACAACAAGGTCCTTGGCGTACTCGATTAGCTTATTCGCCAAGCCCTTGCGCCTCTGCGATGGATGAACGTAAATCGCGTTGAGGACGTAAGCAGACTCGATCTCATCCGCAATGGGACCAAAATAAGTGCTTCCGGGTTCGAATTTCTGTAGATCTTCCCATGTTGTGGCCGCTGTCTTGGCTTCGAGTGAGCCGTACAGAACAAGCGATGCGAGCCATGGTTGGTTCAGAATCAGCGAGAGGGCGTCGATTGTATCGGGGTTTGGGTCGGACACGATGATGATACTGGACGCAAGTGGGTTGCGTAAACGGGCTTCCCATATATCCTTAGTGAAAGCCGCTTCACGTGCGTAGTTTGAGCTGAATGACTCGGGCGACAGTTGCAGAGAAAGCAGGCGGAATTCTTTGTACTGGTCGACGAGTTTGTCCCATTGATTTGCGTCGGGCAAAGACTTTGGCAGAGTTAAAGCTTTGAGAGACATCTTGAAACTGCTTTGCCTTTTCGTTGACTGTGTGTGGGCCTTAGTCGCTCTAAATATAGGAGTTGAGAGTTGATAGCCGTGGTCTGAATGCATAACTGCGTATGACTCATTCGTCACGCAATCCTGCACATCAATCAGGCAGCCATCGTGAATCTCAAGAGAACAACGATATGAAACTCAATCCACTCCCCTCGTGATACTTGAGATCAAGTATCCCAAAGCTTGTTCAACAAAGTACTAGTCGGCCAAGCATGATCACGCTCAAGGAACGTAACCAACTCCATAATCGCAGCCTGTTCTTCCGGGTCTTGGAAATACTCGCCGCACATGGACAATCCAACTGCAGCAGTCACCATTCCCTCTTGACACCATTTCTGTGACATGGCCAAACCGCAAACACGTCTTGTTGCTTCTCGCATCAGCTCTTCCAGTGCTTTATGGGCAGCCCTGCCGCCGATGCCGAGTTGGATCTTGGTGTCGTGCACAGCAAGGACTATCCGTGCTAGTTCGATATGTTGAAGGGCTAGCATTTGGCATGGACTGGTTATCCAGTATTCGGGGAAATATCGACCTTCTGATGGGTTGCGTTCGCGATAGTAGAGTGGTGCGAAATGAGGTGGCCGTTTCTCATCCCAGTTTCTCTGGAAGTCTTTGATAGCTTCGCATTGTTGAGACCGAGTGCGGTTATCGATTGGTTGTTCGTCATCATCATCTGGATAGCAGAATTTGAGAACGTGGGCACACCAGATGAGGACTCGGTTAGTCCAGTCGTAGTCATCAGCAGCCAAGGTATCATCAAAGATGCCATAGCTTTCGACTGGCAGGATTGGTAGTCGGAATGGACGGCGGTGCATGAGAACGGACCAGATCTCTTGACGAAGTGCAATGAGGCAAGCCGAGAATCTGAGGGAAGAGAGAGAAGTTGCATAGACATCTGAGCCGCGGGGAGGTTGAAGAATCAGGTGAAGAAGTCCATCTGCGTCATTCTGGGATGCTTGGAATACGGCGCGAACTGCAATCGAAAAAGTCTCGTTATCGGTACCAGTAAAGTGGGCTAGAGCACTGTCAGATATGAAAAAGCGAAGGACAGATGTCTCGTACTATCAACCTGCTCATGATATCTCAATATCGTGATAGCAGCCAGAGCATCGTCACTACAAGAGTTGATCGGATCTGCCGATACGCCCATCAGATGTGAGATGCACTTATTGTGGTAGTGGATCGCTGATTCCATATTTAGGTCCGGTAGCTTGACGCCTGCATACTCGATGATGCTGTCAGGGTCTTGAAGTGATGAGACTCGAGTGAGGAATCGTGCAGAGGCGGTGCATATGGCGTTGAGAAGCAGAGGGCTATGTACAGCTCGGAGAGGAAGTACTGAGATGTAATGATGGTCTCTGTCGGTAGTGTCGAACTACTCCAATAGTCAGCTTGAGCTTACTGGGGGATATCTTGAAATGGTCTTACAGCTCTTGCAAGCTTCTCAACGAAGCAACGAAGGAGGCAGGCTTCCTCCACGCTTAGCGGCTGAGACGGGTTTGCACTCAACAGCGACGTAGGGTTATGGAGTTCCAGGTCCATCATTGAAGGAAGTGTATCCGCTGGATATGGCTGGGAGTTGTATCCGCCAAACGGGGACTGTTCATCAGTCCCGCTAGGATTCACATAGTTTGCTCCGACCTCTTCGGGAGAGGAGTGCTGCCATTGCGTTGAAAAGACAGGAACCGATGCCGCTCCATAGTGGTTAGTAGCATGATTTGATTGTCCGCTCGGCGATGAAGTAAGTGATAGTTGAGAAAGATCTTGAGATGCACTGAAGCCCTCATGGCTTTGGGATGTTCCAAAAGCACCGGGGGTGGCTTCTGAAGCTGCTTCCGCCAAAGAATCTTCCCTATTTGTCAATTGATGATTTCCTTCCGATAAAGTCTGCAAGATAGAAGCAGCAAAATCCAAACTCTCTGATTGAGATCCATTCTCGGAAGACGGAGATTCAGCGGCGTTCGCACGGGAGTGGCGAGAGGCAGAGTTTGTTTCGTCGACAAAGGAAATCGCGTTTGATTTTTCTATCGAGCTCAGTGAGAACAATGGCAGTCAAGTAGACCGATTAGACTGACTCTGATTTGAAGTTTCTATCCATGTTTGGTTCGGATCAAACTTGAATGTGTTTTCGCTGGTGATGAGCTTTTTGATGCGGAACTTTTTCGCACGAGCGCAACTGATGGAAATCTTCTTACAATTGGCGCAGGGAGTCTCGTTATCGCCTGGAATCGTCAGTCCGAACTTATTTCCCAAGCATAGTTTGCATACATTTCAGATGCTTTTCTGAGAGTGGTGGTCAGCGCGATCAAGGTATCCTTGCGGGCTTTGACGAACCTCGACATTGATCGCATGGCTTAGTCCGAGTGCGAGGCGCCGAACTCATGATGATTCGGAGCTTGAATATGAGTCGCAAGAAGAACGAGACGGATTAGGAAGGATTTCGCCGGGTTTGCAGGGAGAGAAGCGTGGAGTTGACATAAGAATGAAATCTCGGGAAGTAGGCCGAGTTGAAAACAAGGATGACTTTAGTGCACTGCTTCCCCGCATTCTAGCGTCTTTGATGTCCGAACAGGGTTGAGTTAGTGGATTGATCCACTGCAGCTCTCCCCAGCTAAGAATCACAGCTCTAATAACAATTTGTTGGGTGATTACGTTCTCTGAAGAGCAAGTTGAAGTAAATCAATAGTTCAATTTCTACAAGTATCAAGTCGTAGTGCTGGTGTAAGTCTCAAAAGGCCATTGCTATGCAGGTTAGTAATAGTGGTCAATTCACCACGTTACAGGCGATCAAATTTCGACATGGAGCAGAACGTTGACTATTGGACTTATGCAGCTACATGAATATCACAAACTCTTAGATACTTTGCTTAACCTCAGCATGCTCAGCACCACGAGCATGACCGGCCCAAACCTCATGCCGAATACGCTCATAAACAGCCTCTTCATCCGCAACAGCATGATCTCCAAACAGCTGAGAGATCTGCTCAAGAGACTTATTCGCAGTTTCAGGAACAAAGAAGAAGGAAAAGACGGAAGCAAGAGAGCAGAAGATTCCAAAGAAGAGATAAGTACCCCAGCCGATCTTGATAATCATCTCGGGCACAACAACACCGATGACGAAGTTGGCAAGCCAGACCATGGCAGTAGCGGCTCCAACACCCTTAGCTCGGCGGGAGCTGGGGAATACTTCGGCGGGGAGGGTCCACGCCAGTGGTCCATATGAGCATGCGTAGCAGAGAACATAGATGTCTGAATTTGTCAGCACGGAGTCTCAAGATCGGGCAGGGATACATACAGATGAGAGCAACGCCAAACCAACCCATCCCGGGATTGGCTTCCCACTTGCCGTCAAACTTGCCAACGACACCGGACATGATAAGATGAGGGACGGCCATAGCGGCACCACCAAAGATAGCAAGTTTGCGGCGGCCCATCTTGTCGAGGTAGAGGAAGGTAGGAATACCAGCGGCCTATGCGTTGAGAGTCAGTATGCCTCGGAGACATGTGCTAGAGCATCAACTCACCAGCTGACAGATATTCACCATTCCAGATAAAATTAGCGCCATGTTGTCATCCTGTCCAAGCGCCTTGAAGAAAGTAGGAGCGTAGTATACTGATATCGTTAAAACCAACCCCAAGAAGATTCGTAATATTGCTCACCAAACGCATTGATCCCAGAAAATTGCTGGAAGAAGGGTATTCCAAGAGCTACTGCAGTACGCTTGAGGCATCTAGGCCGGAATAGGTCACCCCACTGCTTCAGTTCCAGAATGATACCATTGTCATTGGGATGCTCCTGGGAAAGAATCTCCTGCTGAAATCGAACTTCGGTAAGAATCCCTTTCCATTCGGCTTGGACGCGATCGTCGGTTGCGGGGGCGCGCCGGAGCTGGGCGAGGGCGTGAAGAGAATCGTCGTCACGTTGGCGCATGACGAGCCATCTGGGGGAGTATGGGAAGAAGTGGATACCGAGGCCGACTAGGAGAGCAGGAGGCTATTTCGTAAGGTTAGTACAAGTAGTCTAGTCGGTGGAAGCTGGACATACCATCTGAAGAAGGAATGGCAGTCGGAAGGACCATTCACTGGCCATATCCTTTGTGCCATAGGTAATCCAGTAGGATATGATTGCTCCAATGACAATACTGTGCCATGTCAGATAATGCTGAGGCCTAGACCTTGAATTTTGACTTACGAGAGAGCTTCGAGAACCAGGAGCGAGCCTCGCAGGTTCGGGGGGGAGATCTCAGAGATATACAGAGGTGCGCCCATGGCCAGAGTTCCAACGCCGATTCCACCAATAGCTCTTCCAGCCACGAGTGTGCCATAGTTATGAGAAGCAGTCTGAATGACAGCACCAATGGTAAAGAAGACAGTAGCAACAGTCATAGCCCACTTTCGAGAGATTCGGTCTGCGAGGTACGGAAGAAAGAGACAGCCAACAAAGGCACCGAGTTCGAGCATGCCGGTCATGAAACCTACATTGAAGCCATATCGAGGATGGCCAGGGGCTGTTTCAGGGAATTGGTCGTGGAATTGCTTCATAGTAAGGATGATACTGATCACACCCTGGTCTGGTAACTGTTAGCTTGGAGCTGTGGTTGCGACTGTAGACTTACCATAGCCAAATGAGAATCCTCCGAGTGAAGCCAGAGTTGCAGCTCCCAGGACATACGGAGATCTAATGATACCACTTAAGCCATTACTATCATATTCAATGGCAGTCTCGGCTTGGGGTGTTGGACCTGTCTCCTCGACATGACTGGGCGAGTTGCTGAGAGATTCTTTAGACATGATGAATAGGAAGTCGTAGAAGCCAATTGATAGAAGAAATTTGTAGAGCTGATGACTTCTAATATCCTCAGAGTTGAAGGGTTCATGAGTCTTTATACTTGGCGACAGATACCGAAGCCCATGAAGTCGACCTGATCCTAGCATCAACCCCACAGAAATTAGTCTGGGGAAGATCCTAGCTCCGGGGAAACGTATTGAAGTTGGCCCACTCATGGCATTGGTGGCTTTCTTGGAGAAACAGCCTTCGTGCTAAGACAGGTCTTGTTGGGGTAAGCTTTCGGCGAAACATATCCATTTTGGAACGACCCACGGCGAATCGTTCCCCGGACTAAATTCTGCCATTTTGGACTGAATAACCGATTGGAAAGCTGGGAATTGATATGGATTCGTAAAACATCATCCCTCACGGGGCTGTTTCGGTATACTGCTCCTTTTTGGCAAGAGAGTTTTCAGTGCACGCTCCACGATACCATCCTGCACGAATCGCCATATCCTCTCCAAGTCCCCATCATCATACACGGTATTTGTGAAGTGGACATATAACCGAAGATAAGAACAGTCTAAACCCTTGATCTTGGAGAGAATATACTTCCATGCATTCCGTTCATCATCTCCTCCCGCATAATCTGGAAATTCATCGCTTAGTGGCTCCTCTGCAAGTCTCTTGGCGAATCCCTTGGAATTGTTCAGGATGACAATAATGAATGAATTTCTCAACCAAGGTGAATTGATGGTTGATTCATACTGTAGTAAGGCTTTGCTGCTTAAGCTGCTTAGATCGAAAACATATATCACGGCTGATGCCGTCTCGAGTTGAGGAAATAGTTTTGTCGGGTTGACTGTTGCGTTGCCAGGATCTGTCAATCGCATGGTGAGCTGGCCCATATTGAACACTGCCTCCACACAGCCAGGCAATGGTGTTGGACAACTTATAGCATCCGAGTCTGTCGGTATATAGTTATCTTGCATGATCCTTTCGATTTGGTTTAAAAAGCTAGGAGAAAGGCGTCAGTACTGCAAGGTAAGGTCAGAGTTATCAAAACAACATACTGGCCAGCATTTCCAGGAAGCACGAAGGTTTCGTCCGTCATTAAAGCCTTGGTCGCCGAATAGTCCATTATAGTGCGGAATATTTCGACAACCCACGGCTCAAACCCATTGTTGAGATCCAAGTCTTCTTTGTCGCATATCAACACGTCTTCCAAGCACGCCCGTACGGTATCTCCTCTAGTGGTCTCATCGGCCAATAGCTTCTTTGCCAAATACTGAAGACCTTCTAGAACTGTGCCGAGGATTATGGGACGGAACATATGTAGTTGCTCAGTTGTGTAACATTGTGGTTGGTAGTCTGATAACCTCATCTCTTCAAACACTCGCTTCCTCGATTTTGAACCAAGGATGACTACTTTGACCTCTCGATTAAGCGATTTGGAATCTTCTTTCAAGTCCTGATCAATGCGTTGGGATTTCTTAGCTTGAAGCCTCAAGTCGCCAACAGTTCTGCTTCTTGGTTGTATATACAGGTCTCTGGCTGTTCGTGTCAAAGTATTCATTCGTTCTCCAAAGCTTGCCGATGGCTGAGACTGTTCTTCTGATGTAGCAGTTTCTGCATGTGAAATAGTAGATTGCTGCGCGTCGGTAGGTGCACTTGTCAAGGTGGTCTCGTTTGAGATTTGCTGCTGGTCTTGCTGAGTGGTATCTCCCGAGCTGCGACTGTTGCTTCTTCGTGTCGTTGCAAGCTTCCGAATCCATGTTTCGTATACTTTGGTGATGAAAAGCTCTCGGTCGAACGCGAACTGAACCGACCATCTCGAAGAACTTACGGATGTAGCCGTAAGTATGGAGTCTGAATCTCGATGAACAATGAGAGAAGCAGTATCTCTGTCCATGTCCTGCAGAGCTCGTACAAGTTTAGGTTGCCGCAAAATTTTCGTTTGCTCTTCCAAGGCATTTCTGGCAGTGATGTGAGTAAATAAACCAATTTTGCACAGCTGACAAACTTACGAGTTGCATGCACTTAACAAAAGTGTTAGTGTATGTGTCTGTTGGTCCACCATGCGCTGAATCTGCTCCATGTCTTTGGTTTTGAAGAGAAAGGAAAGCTTAGAACCAAGCTCTAGATCTCCAGCTGTCGTTTTCTGAAACTGCGAAACTTCGCCATCAATCTTGCCAATGAGAAGTCGACAGCAGGTCACGCAGCTGTCCACTTGCATCACCAATTGGTGCGATTGGTCGTTGGATCTGGACTCTGTCCATTTCTGGATTTCAAAAAGTGCAAGTTTGAGGAGATTGAGCTGGTTTTCGAACGCGAACACAGCGAGGTCGGCGACTTTCCAGGCTTGTCGCATGTCGCATACCGTTGTGATCGTTTTGGTGAGGACATCGATGATATTTGCAATCGCTCCCGCTGTTCCGATAATTGAGAGGGGATCTGCCATGTTGACGTTGCGATTGAGGTTTGAGCAAAGTCGTTGCGGATGTTGATAAGTGAATAAATGGGAAGTGGGCGTTTGCCGACGCCCCTGACATGATCTGACGTGAGTGGTTCGCAAATCTGCCTCGCGAGGCTGTGCAGGATTGGAATTTCGCCAAGCCAAGTGACAAGGCTGAGAACCATCATCTTGATGCAACTACAAATTCCAAAACAAAGTCAATTTATTATTATTTTAATTTACCTTACTCCATTCTGTAATGCGTGAGTTTAGCTGTCATGTCCAACTGAGTGCTCAACTGCAATTAACTATTTCATAGAATCAGTGCCCCAGATATCGTATAGGGCAATGCTTTCAATTCCCCCTGACCCTATAGTTGCCTCAAGTAACCAGATATTGCTAACTTATTCATTTATTTCTATTACGTCACCAAAGTAACACTTGACTATCCTCACCAGGGATTTGTAAGACAATGAATGCCCAAGAGACTGGTTTTATGTTATAGATCAAGAGTTCGGCGAGAAGCATAATCGCGAAAGTCTCTCTGCATTGCATAGTTCCCCAAAGTTACTGGGTGATAAGAATGAAGAAAGGCTGGAAAGGTCTCTCTCCGCCATCGACTGATGATGATAGGAGTCTTTAGGACATCCGATTAGTGCTGGAGGAGGGGGAGGAGACTTGGATCGGAGAGGATGAATAACAGAGACTAGTGTCGTGACCGGTTTTCAAGCCGACCTTTGTTACACCGTCAGTGGACACATTTGAGATGCCCAGTATGATTGCGTTTTGCCGTTAAAGCTGCGGTCCCGGGTGCGACAAAGCTCTTGATTGGCTCGAGCGTTTATGAAGCATCACCAGGCTTCACTAGCCCATCGCCCATCAGGATCGATCTGCGTAGGCCATCCCTGAGACGTAATTCAATCTGCAATAGATTTTAAAAGACCTTATTACGTACAGTGATGTAATATCGGTGACATTGAAAAGCTGGTTGATATCAGGCCATGTCATCATTTTTCACACCCAACGATTGTAGTTGCGCAAATATGTACTTAGGAGCTTGGTTCCGAACCTTTGAGGGCACATGTTGAGCAGTAACTATGTCAATTATCTGGCATTTCTTCCATTATCTCTTCGCCGGCCATTCTGTTAGCCTTGTCGCCCGCAGGAACCGGGAATGAGGAATGACCGATGGGATGCACCAGGCCTATGTAACTCAAATCAGCACTGGATTCATATCCTCTTCAGGAAGGTAAAAGTAGGATAGAGGCATTGAGTTTGCCGGGCTCAGGGAAGTCACTCTAGGCAGCAGAATGAGAAACGTCGCCCACTTTGCGATCCGTCAAGGAAAAGGATTTTAATTGTCTTTGGCGTATATTATCGTACTAAATACCCCAGATCATGTGACAATTCTGGGGAAGCTGCCGCATCGAGTTCGAACAGTATACTAGGCTATCCATGCGGCATTTATCCAGAACCCTGCGTCTAAGCTTAAATCAAGGAAGAAGACAGAATCCTTTGAATCCCACGGGGCAACAATGGGTCAAGGAACTTGTTCTACTGCGGTGATCGTGCCGATCTATACTCACTCTGTCGGCTTCACCGTGCTCTGTATGGTCTTATGTCTTGCTAGGGGACCTGGCAAATGGTATATAAGTCATGGGAATGCCTCGATAAGGAGAGAAATTTTTATTATCAGTAACAGTTCTACTTCTCATCGATATCAAGATGCGATCTCTTACCTCTATTCTCTTATTCCTCTCTACAGCTCTGGCGGCTGATATCCAGGTGACCTGGCGCCTCGAGAAAGATACCAAGGCATCTTCTGTGAGCGCTACAGGCTCTGATAGCAAGGTCATTGCAGAGACCTGTGGCAGTATCATCCATGCTAAGTATCCTATTGACTTCTCAGATGTCGATGATACTGGTAGTGGTAGTTTCACTGTTGGTGATGCCAGCTATCTGGTCCACTCCCTGCCTGAGTGGTCTGGTGGGCCTGCATGCTCTCGCATCTTCAACCCTCAGTATACTCTTGTACAGTGCTCAAATGTCACCTGGGACTCCACAGATGTGGTCAAAGACAAGGCAGATGGCTGCTTTAGCGATAGTACCACTGACGGCGAACTGCAGTCCCTCCAGAGGAGGAGCTTGAGCCACGAGATACATTCTCGAGGCGGGCACCTTGAAAAGAGACAGACGGCTTGCGCGGGCTGGTTCACTAGAACAGTGCTTGTTGGTGATGGTGACTATTCCCCAATATTCTTGACATGATAGTGTCTGACTCGACCAAACATGCGATCCCCACCAAAACTATTTCCACAAGTAACTATCGGTATGTAAATATCCATTTTCCTTCTTTCAGCAGGGCAGTATGCATAATTTATATTGACAAACTGCAGGAAAACATCAACTGTTCCAATGCTGTATCCTGCTCCGTCGGTCAATCTGATTTAACGTCCTTCACTGTTGGGTGGACTGCTAATTCCGCTGGTCCTAGCTGGATCTCAGGGGCTTCAGCGTCAGTGAAAGCTGGACGACTGGAAATAGCTACACCTGCAACGGTGGTAAAGGACAGACAATCTGCATTTGGTACAACACAGCTTGTAGGTTGCGAGGCAACGAAAGTGGGGTAGACCTGACAAATATTAGACACCGTCCAAGAGTGGACCAAGAATACATGCACTAAAGTAAAACTACAGCTTATATATAATTAAGAAATTACTATATTATTCTATTTTAGCTAATAAGTTAGCTATAGTCTTATAATAATATTAAGGATGTTATAAGAATGTTATAGTTAATTGATATTATCTAATATAAGGCAGTTGCTCTTACCTTGATGCCTTGGGTCACTAGTGACCACGGACCCCCCTCACCCGGGTAGGTAATAGATTCCTTGAACCCCATGAATCATTGTCACCTCAGGCTCTGCCCATGAGCTCTCGAGCGGGGTATATAAACATCTCCTCCTTCCCTCGATCTCTGTTTCTCTTTTCTTCTTCTTCAATCACTCTCCCTCCGTTCAGTCTGCCCATTTGTGTAAGACGTTTCTCTACGTAGCGACGCCCTCTCCTTTGCCCAGGCTCTTTCGACACTTCGTGATAGCTACGTCTATCCTTTTTATCTGCACTTCTCGACGACTCCGAAGTTGATAGGTATACCGGTGTCTTTTGGCCCGGTTGTAAATATCAGCATTTGCTGTGTCCTGTCGCTGACGAGGAATCTTGGGTCAGGCTTCGTTTTACCCTCCCCCCTCCTTCCCTCCTCACGCTTGGAAATATCCAAGGTCGATAGGTATACCGGCGTCTTTTGGCCCTGTCGTAAATATCAGCATTTGCTGTGTCCTGTCGCTCCGAAGATTCCTCGTTGTGTTTCTCTCCTCCCGCTCCGCCTTCTTTGTTGAGAATCCGTCATGTCTCAGCCCACCTCCTCCGGCCCTAAGGGCACCGACAACCAGCAGAAGCAATCCGCTCCATCTGCTCCCTCCTCCTCCTTCTCCGCCGCCTTCAATCCCAAGGCTGGCAAGGCACCCGAGGCTCCCAAGGCACCTTCCGATGCTAAGCCTAAAGGTCCCTCAGCAGTGTTCAACCCGTGTGCTATCGTGATCGGCGAGGAACTCTTTGGTGGAAAGGCTTTCGGCGTTTCAGATATTGAGACAAAGCTTTTCACTCGGCGATCTGCGACTCTTGAGCAGTATCTCGCAGTCTTTATCGATTTCCCTCTTGCCGCTTCGAATGAGGACGAAGGCTTCGGAAAATGTCATACAAGTAAGCTCATTCCTATCACTGCTCATCTGGTCTGCGACCATCTTCTTGTACAGGGCTAATAATGTTCCAGTTGACTTTCAATCTCGCTCGCCAGTTCCTTGCGAGTTCCGGAGGCTCAGGGTCAAGTTCCCTCGTGAGATCGAGGTCAGTTTCCGGTCCGCAACTCAAGAAGAGATCTCCAAGCTTCCGAAGACCAAAGAGGCAATGTCCTGGATTGAAATTACTCTCAATAAAGGTGCCGAGATCTCTGTAGAGGGATTCGGGTTACCATTCGCCAACGCAAGTCACCCTGCGCACGAGTGGTTTCAACACCCAGACTCGGCCCACGTCATCGGCGGCAAGACGCTCCTCGGCCTTCTTCAACAGGAGCGATTTTCCTTCATCGCCTCCGATCCTCATCCTGCGCTGGAAGTCAAGATGGACGTGCCTAGCATACCAGCCAAGTTCGACTACGGCTATGGCGACGTCCACTACTGGGACTTGGAGAGGTACATGAAACAGCTCAGCGAGATCAAAGGCGGGCAAGTTGAGGGTTCTTGGGACTACCCTACCGATGGGCACCACGTGGCCGCTCTCACCCAGAGTCTTGTCCAGGACATCATGTGGATTCACCGAGATTGCCTCGAGATGGACAAGGAGAAGCGTGCCGCATACTTCGTCAAGAAGCCAGCGACCCTCAAGCAATCGACACGATATTACGTCATCGTGTCCATGGGCAAGGGCTTCTTCACTCACTTCGCGAAGGCATGGGCGCGTCTCACCAAGGACTTCCAAGTCAAGCTCATGATCTACGATGGTGACGAAGATCAGTCTGAGGGATGGAAGGCTCGCATCTGCGAGTTTCCCGAATCTCTCGAAGTCTTGAACGATCACCCTCTCACCGCTGAGGAAGACGAACTTGTTCTGGAGGTCATGCCCCCGAAGGCACCTCGTGTAGAACCCAAGGAGTTCAAGAACCGCTCGGAGGCTGACAAGGCTGGCAAAGCGTGCTAGAATCACGTTACGCTCAACTGGGACCTACAGCTGCAGGAGATTGAACGCAAGGTCGAAGCCGTCTGTGAATTCCTCCCCGACGCTGCCCCTACCAGTCTCATTCGTGGTGAAAGCGCCGAGGATTCCAAGCCTCGCTCCGACCGTGAGAAGTTGGCGATGAGCCTCCACCGGGACATCATGCGTGGAGATGGTTTCTGGAAGACGATGGTTGCCCCCGGCGGCATGGAACAGCTCGAGGACGACGTGGCTCAGATGGGTATCAACAACCAAGGCAAGCGTATGCGCCTTCAGACCCTGCCATCTGCCAACCTTCTTCGTGGCCCTAATGCAGAGTGGATCGACGCTCTGATGACCGAAGCCCTCGAGGTCGACCGCGAACGCTTCCAACGGTACCTCAGCAATTGCCCCCTTGGTCTGGGTCTCATCACGGCTGTAAGTGTTATCCCAATCATAACCTCAAGCACCTCAACTGACAAATGAACAGGGTCCTGGTTTTGGCAAGACCACTGCCATTGCTCTCGCGACTCTCGGTATGGCAGCCAGTGTCGGTCGCGTCCTCAGTTCCGGGCCCACGCACGTTGTAGTCAACAACTTGTGTGCTCGCATCGATGTTGTTACTTGTCGCGTTACCGCCAAATACAACTCCGGCAAGCAGCCAGGTGACCGTCTGCACCGAGCTCTGGTCGTCCGTGGCCACAAACTCTACGATGAGGTTGCTGCCTTCAAGAAACTGCTGGAGAAGCCCGACCTTGGTGATGAGGCTGCACCATTTGGCACATTGGGTCTCAGGTCGAAGTGGAAGCTGCATCTGTCGGCTGCTTATTGGCTTCTCGTCTGTCTCGGTTCCGATGCCCGCCCGCTCCATGAGGATGACAGCATCAAGCTCCACCAGCTCCATAAGTCCTTGGCTGAGAGCAGCGACCTAGCTCGCCTCCGTGATCGGGTTTCCGGTAAGATCACTTGGGAGGAGTACGCCAACAACGGTGATATTGTTGGCAAGGCTGAGCTTGAGGACTTGGTACAACGCATCGTTGAAGCTGCTGACATCCTCTGCACCCTTCCCGCGCTCGCGCACACCGAGGTCATACTCTACAAGTGGAAGCTCCAGGCCCGCGGCATCGCCATCGACGAGGCTGGCAACATCACTCGTGCTGACCTATGCTCTGTCTGGGGAAACACTCTCCTCCCTTGTCTGCTCGCTGGCGATGAGAAGCAGCTGGCTCCCGTGGTGAGGACCTTGGAAGATGAGAAGGACGGCATCTATGTTAACCGTTTCGGCCCCGACGGCGTCATCTCGCCTCTCGAGTTCATTAAGGGAATGGGTTGGCCCGTCTACCGTCTGCGTACTCAACTGCGCTTGGCAAGAGGGCAGTTCGAGCTCTGCCGCAAATCGGTCTACAAGGATGTCGCCTGTACCTACGGCACGGGTGCCGACGTCGAGCTCGCCTCTCACCATCTCGGCCACGTCTTGGAAGAGTTCATCCGGGTCAAGTTTCCCGCTGTCAGCCCCCCCAAGCCTATTGGAAAGCGCGGCACCCTCTCCCCTTTGTTCGTCAGCTGCCAGAACTCCTTCTGCCACGTGGATCCCGTGACGCGCACCAGGAAGAACATCGACCAGGTCAAGGTCGCTTTCAACTTCCTTGCCGAGTTCGTCAAGACCAAGCAGGTTAATCCTGCCGATATTCTCATTATCGCTCCATACTCTGCTATGATCGATGTCATCGAAAGCTTCTACAAGAAGCGAGAATATGAGGTCCTGAAGAACATGCCCCCGCCCTCCACCGTCGATGCCATCCAAGGTCAGGAGGCAGATATGGTTGTTGTTATTACAGCGACTACCCGCGGCCTCGGCCCTGGCTTCACCTCGGACGAGCGTCGACTCAATGTGATGTTGAGTCGACACAAATGTGCTCTCGTCATCTTCAGTGACATCGACACGGTGGACTACAAGGGCAAAGCCAAGGCACAGAGGACGGAGACACCCACTGGCGAGGTGTCGTTTCAGAAGGCTACGATGTTGAGGGAGGTTCACAAGTCGCTGTTTAATGCAGGACGCGTGGCGGTGGTGGATTGTAAGCCAAACAGGGGCAAGCGCAAGGCGGAGGATGAGGCTGCCACAAATGCATAGATAGAGGAAATGAAATGGAATAATGCTGCTGAATGTGTCTTACCAATCCTATTAGTTTGTTTGCTGCCCTCAGATGGTAGAGTGAATCTAGATTTTGCTTGCCATTTGAGAACGAAACGGCAAGTAGATCCAATACTGAGCTTACTAGAACCCCAGGTATAGCAACGGTCGCTTGGGTCGGATATAATAATGATACTGGATGCGAGTGGGTTGCTTAGACAGGCTTTCTATATATCTTTTATAAACTCCACTTTATATATATAGTTTAAGCTAAATAACTTTAAGGAAAGTTATAAAGAAAGTAAG